>OY856414.1:882296003-882508503 GCA_963693085.1 Alisma plantago-aquatica | reverse complement strand
ATATATATATATATATATATATATATATATATATATGGGAATTTATTGAATGCCCGCACGGGTATTTTAGTTTGGCTACCCGTACGTGAAAACACGGTGGCTCACATTGTAAATATGGACCTGCTACTTCCGTCTTCTGAACAATTTGAATAGAGGTGGCACATGTTGTAAATATGGACCTTCATTCCTCCTCTCCCTCCTCCTCGTCGTCTCCTCCATCACCATCATTCCCTCTCCTGCCTCCACGATCCTCGACCCATCCGACTTCCTGGCCCTCCAGTCCATCCGTGCATCACTCTGGGACCTCCCTGGTGGCTCCTTCTTCTCCGGTTGGGACTTCACCGTCGACCCATGCGCCCTCCCAGGCGTCCTCTGCCTCTCGGACCGCGTTGTCACGCTCTCCCTAGGTGACCCACGCGCTGACACCCCAGGACTCGCCGGACGCCTCTCCCCTACCGTAGGCCGACTCACCTCACTTGCCGAACTCTCCCTCATCCCCAGCCACATGGTCGGCCCGTTCCCCAAAACCCTCGCCTCACTCACCGAGCTCTGGTTTCTCGCACTCTTCCGTAACTACCTCTCAGGTCTGATCCCATCCACACTCTTTTCCTCCCTACGCAAGCTCCAGATCGTCGACCTCAGCCCCAACCTCATACCCAGCCACATCCCAACATCAATCGCATCCCTCCCACAACTCTCCACATTACTCCTCTCCCACAACCGCTTCTCCGGCACGGTCCCACCGTTCATCCACTCCTCATCCCTCTTCCGCCACGACCTCAAGCGCAACCTCCTCTCCTTCTGGGTGTTTTGTAGGTGAGCATGTGTCCCAACATTCGCATGATGAAGTCCATGTCAATCTACTGCCAGCAGCAACACAAATGAACTGATTAATTGTGGTGCCAGAGCATAAGATCGGGAAGAGCTGTTCCAAAAGTAAATGTTTTCTAAAGACGTTGTTTCCTATTCTTATTTTTCTTTGAATGGTTGGTTAGGCTATCATAAATGAGGAATTCTAAGTTTTGGTATTCAATGGGAATGCACAGAATGTGTTTGACAAAATGTGCACATGACAGAATTTATCTGTATCATATGTAGTTGTTGGAAAATGAATGCATGTTCTACTTCGTCTTGCAGTTTCCTTTTCTAGGGGAAGCGTTCATGTTTAGTGGCCATCAATTTTGTTCTTAGTGATTGCCCAAAAGGGATGAAGACCAGTTGAGTTGAGCGGTTGTAGCCCAGGCTCAGGGTCCACGTCGGGCGTATGCTCGACTGTAGTCAAACAAGAAGGAGACCTTACGTTAGGAGCAAACCTTGTCTCTAATGCAAGCCAATACTGTAATGATCGTTGGACCAAGATAAGACTAAGATGCTCCTTGAACCATTCATTGTTGTAATATGTCAGGGAGGTCAATGAGGGAACCCAGAGAGAGAGGTCGGGAAGGGACATTCCCGTTTAGTTTAGCTACCCATTTTTAAGAACCCGGTGGCATTGAATAATTCCCCATATAGCTAAATTAAAGTACATTTTTTGATATATAGTTACTTTTTAAGAACCCGTTTAGTTTAGCTACCCGTTTTTAAGAACCCGGTGGCATTGAATAATTCCCCATATAGCTAAATTAAAGTACATTTTTTGATATATAGTTACTTTTTGTGCTTTTAAGTTATTTTTAGTGTTGGGTAGTTACTTTTTGTATCTTGTATTTACTCTCCATATCATATAGTTACTTTTTCTATCTTAGTATTACTTTAGGTGCCACATAGTTTTTTTTTGTGTCATGACCTTACCTTTAGTGTCAGATAGTTGTGTTTCGTACCACATAGTCACTTCATCCATACCCAACCTATTGGGAAATGGATCCATGTTACTACCGTGTAATTAGGCATCACAATAGGGAGTGTCTAGGTAATTGGAGCCAAACCTGACCGAAACGACAACTGCAATCATAATTTATTTTTACGATCAAAATTTACTTTTTCTGTCAAATTGTTACTATTATGATTGTCTTCACATTTTTCCTTGTACTGACTTGGAATTAGCATTGTAGTCTCATAGAAAGTAAATATTTCACACCAACTAAGGATTAAAAGATGTGTCGACTTGGATCTAGTCACAATGTGTCCAAATGTCTGCTCCATAACAACATATCCGTACAAGGCAATGGAAATAGACCAATGCACATCATGGCTCATTAGATATGGTGTTATAAGTAACCATTTGACGTAAAAAATAACTATGTAGTATGGAAAGTAACTATGTGATTCCGAAAAGTAACATTTGGACACAAAAAGTAACTATGTAATATGGACAATAAATACAAGATACAAAAAGTAACTACTCGACTCTTAAAGTAACATCATGACTAATTATATTTCTGAATCCAAGCACGGTGTATCATAACATGATGAAAATAAAGAACTTGCATAATCTACACAGGACAAAAAATGGAACATGGTAATCGGTTTTGGCTACATTAGTTTTCGTGGCACTAGACAAGATCAAATTAGTTCAACCTATATGACCTGCAGGAGGTTCCACCTTCACGTCCTCGGTCTTTAGGGGCTCACCAGTGCCTTAGGTGATGGAAACTACAATACAAAAAAATCCATGTGGCATAAGCCTCATCGATGGTGGTATCTAAACAGAGTATACCCAGATCCATTTTATGATGCTTTGCAAATCATCACCCATTGATCGAATTGTATTTTGTCAACTGGTTGTTTGGCTCGACTGATGGGAGTATTTTCTATCCCACAAGATGAAGAAGGAACATTAATTGGCATTGAACATGGAAGGGGATGGTAGGTCCCAAGGATCGTACTTGCGGATGTCGACCTCTGTGATAATGGGTACAAGGAATGGAAGATTTATCACACGACACTGGGAGTAGTTGGAGAATATGTTCTGATCAGTTGTTATTCTTTTTGAAGAATATGTGTTTGTCTTTGTGTGCAATGGATACTCTTAGTGTTGTCACATTTACTCTTACAAAGTATAAGAGTAACTGAGTTTGAATCATAGTGTTTCTTTTCTAGGCTATCACATTTACTCTTATTGCTGTTAGAGTTACTCGTAGTGCTCGTTCAGTTACTTGCAGGGTTGTCACAGTTACTCGTAGTTCTTTTTCAGTTACTCATATTTTTTCACAGTTACTCTAACTGCTATTTGAGTTACTCGTAGTGCTCGTTTAGTTACTCGCATTGTTGTCATAGTTACTCGTAGTGTTTCACAGTTACTCACAGGCTTTTTTCAGTTACTCGCAGGGTTTTTTAGTTACTCATAGAGTTTTTTCAGTTACTCGCATGGTTTTTTCAGTTACTCGCAGTGTTTGTTCAGTTACTCACAGGGTTGTGACAGTTACTCACTGTGTTTGTTCAGTTACTCACAGGTTTGTGACAGTTACTCGCAGTGTTTGTTCAGTTACTCAACCACTACTTGCAATGTTCAGATACTCGCAGGCTTGTTTCAGTTACTTGCAGGCTTTTTTCAGTTACTCACATTGTTTGTTCAATTACTCGCAGGGTTGTGACAGTTACTCGTAGTGTTTTCGTAGTTACTCTAACTGCTATTACAGTTACTCACGGTGTTTGTTCAGTTACTCAACCATTACTTGCAATGTTTAGTTACTCCCAGGCTTGTTTCATTTACTCGCATGGTTTTTTCAGTTACTCACAGTGTTTCTTCAGTTACTCACAGGGTTGTGACATTTACTCACAGTGTTTGTTCAGTTACTCGCAGGGTTGTGACAGTTACTCACAGTGTTTGTTCAGTTACTCATAGGTTTGTGATAGTTACTCGCAGTGTTTGTTCAGTTACTCAACCATTACTTGCAGTGTTCAGTTACTCGCATGTTTTTTTCAGTTACTCGCACTGTTAGAGTTACTCGTAGTGCTCGTTCAGTTACTCGCAGGGTTGTCACAGTTACTCGTAGTACTTTTTCAGTTACTCATATTGTTTTCACAATTACTCTAACTGCTATTTGAGTTACTCATAGTGCTCGTTCAGTTACTCACATTGTTGTCATAGTTACTCATAGTGTTTCACAGTTACTCACATGCTTTTTTCAGTTACTCACATGGTTTTTTCAGTTACTCGCATGATTTTTTTTCAGTTACTCGCATGGTTTTTTCAGTTACTCGCAGCGTTTGTTCAGTTACTCGTAGGGTTGTGACAGTTACTTGCAGTGTTTGTTCAGTTACTCACATGTTTGTGATAGTTACTCACAATGTTTGTTCAGTTACTCAACCATTACTTGCAGTGTTCAGTTACTCGCAGGCTTGTTTCATTTACTCGCAGGCTTTTTTCAGTTACTCGAATTGTTTGTTCAGTACTCGCAGGGTTGTGACAGTTACTCGCAGTGTTTTCGCAGTTACTCTAACTGCTATTACAATTACTCACAAGGTTTTTTCAGTTACTCACATTCTTGTCACAGTTACTCGCAATGTTTTTTCAGTTACTCGTAGTATTTTTTCAGTTACTCCAGGGTTGTGACAGTTACTCGTAGGGTTTTTTCAGTTACTCAACCGTTACTCTCAGTTATTCAAGCATTACTCTCAGTTACTCAAGAATTAATTTTAATAACTCAAGCATTACTTTTCAGTTACTCAAGCATTCTGTTACTTTCAGTTTAGTTACTCGCAGGATTTTATAGTTACTTGTAGTTCTTCATGAGAAGGTTCTTACGATGCTGCCAAGGATTTTTCCATATTAGAAATGGAATGCTTACTTATTTTATTCCAATATGTTACTTAATGTGTCGAATAGCTAATTTCTTTGACCAACAATTGCTTAATACATACTTTTATACTATATGGGATACTTTATTTTGACACATCTATTTCTAATTAACATTTTAACTAAAGAAGTCGTAGTCAATGGTGGCGTTCTATTTTATTACTAAGGCAATATTAAAAGTAAGATTCTACTATTTTACTTTCTGTAATATTACAAACATTTCTTCTTATGCAGCAAAATGCATAAGCATTTTATCAAACACTTTCTATGCAAGACAATGAAGAAAATTTCTCTTGTTGGGATGTGATTCATCTCTGGCCATGAATAAAGACCACAAGCCTTGATGTGAGGGTCACGAGTAGTAAGACCGTGGAGGAGGATATCAAATGAGTAGCAAATAATGTAAATACAACAAGCAATGAACCTCCAAACTATATGTTAAAATAGTCTCTACAGCAGCAAGTAGCAAGTACTCCGACCGATAACTGGCATGGACACCCACCACCACCGTCACCACCACAATGACACCACCGATCTCCTGGACTGCACGGTACTTTTGCCAACCATGGTGACTGCAGCATGTATCGTGTTCTGTTGCTACAGCTACTATCGCCTGTTATTTACCTCCACACTTAAATCCCTAACGATATCCTGTGCAATCCAAATCCCCTCCCAGGTACGGCAAGGTGTTCCGCTCGCACCTGTTCGGTAGCCTGACGATCGTCTCCACCAATGCGGATTTCAACAGTCGTCCTCCAATCTGACGCCTCTTCCTTCGTCCCTTCCTACCCTCAATCCCTGACAGACCTGATGGACGAGTCCTCCATCCTACTGATCAACGACACCCTCCACCGGTGCGTCCATGGGCTCGTCGACGCCTTCTTAAAATCCGACCGCGTCCGGGCCCAGGTCGCCACCGACGTCGGCAGGTACACCAGACAGGAATTGGCCGGGTGGGAGAATGGGACCGTCGTTCCTGTACTTCCGTTGAACTGCTGCCAGTTGTTTGACGTGCTCCATGCCTCAAAGTACCCAATTGCTCCCCACCGGGATCATTTGTTCTCTACAGATGCATCAAATGCGGTAAACAGTAGAGGCACATCATGCCTCTTGATGCGGTCAACAGAAACGAGAACCTTGACGCGGCCTCCGTCGGGTAGCGGAGTTGGAAACGACCTTCTCATAGTCGCACAATAGCCTTATCCATGTGCCTCTTGTGATTGGATTGATCCTCGTCATATCCAGCAATACCTTGCCAATTAGGGCACCCATGAAGTCCACCGTGACATCGCTGGAAACAATCTGGAAAGTACAATCTCGATCCTTGGCGGTGCCACAAGGATATCTACAAGGGACACCATATCATTGCCTCCTGTTGATACAGAAAGGATGTTGAGGAATACACGGCGGGGTAGGATTTCAGATTTGGGCGTGGGGCAAGTCTATTAGTGAGTGATGCTGAAGATCTCATAGGTGGACGGTAAAGAGGAACATGGCGACGCGCAGTACCACATTTGGCAAAGTGACAGAAGGATCCACACACTTATGAGAAGTCATGTAATTACCATTCATGCCACTGCATTTCCGTCGAAGGGTAACATTTGCTCACTACCCGCGCGAGCAATATAAATGTTCTCTATACACTCGAGTGTACGGATCGCACGAATACACTCAAGTGTGTTTACATATCAAGATTATTTTTTACAAAATGTAAACCGTTGATCTTAACCGTCATACTATAACTAGGCTACATACAAATTTTGAGCCCATTTGGATGAGTGTAAGTCACTCATCTAAGGGCAACAAAATCGACACGCGAAACTAATTTGAAATGCATAATTTTTTCGGTCTTCATAACATGAGCTATTCATATCCAAATGTGCTCAAATTTTGCGTATGAATTGTTCACAAGATGTTTAAGAAAATCAATGGATTAGATTTAAAAAAAAATATTGCATCATGAAAAACTACTTGAGTGTATTCCATTCCGGATACACTCGAGTGTATTCTAGCCTGACTCTCTCTCTCTCTCTCTCTCTCTCTCTATATATATATATATATATATATATATATATATATATATATATATATATATATATATATATATATATATATATATATATATATATATATATATACTACTGCTACTACTACTACTACTACAACTACAAAAAGAGGCAGTTTTTCCATCTATTTACAAAATAGCCATTTTGAACCCCAGCGGCCAATCAGAAGTCAACATTTTGAGTTGTCGTTCTCTCCTTCCCTCAATCTCTTCTCATATTTTTTCTCACTTTTTTTTTCTATTTTAATTACTTTTTATTCACTGAAATACTTCTCTCCTATTAAACTACACATCCACAATTCTCTCCAACTAATCATTTTCACGTTCCTCCAACAAACCAACACTCGAGAGGGAGAGAGACAGGACTGAAGTTAGAGCAAATCGTGTAGTTAGTGAGGTTATGGAAACTGATTAGAGCGGAATGTGGCGATGTCAGTTTCCATTTTTGAGAGAGATACGGGGACGCCGGTACTATAGGATGCCTCCTATAGAAATTCTATAAGACACCAATCAAGCCTTTACACATGGATACTCCCCCACCACCATCCAAAAATAAAAGGAATTAAATCATACGCTAAACCCCACTCACCTGTTTGCCGAGAGAGCATGTAATATATTTAATTTTTGGTAAATTTAATACTTGTCCTCAAATTAGCAATAACTGCATTGCGAACTGCAATCTTTTTATTTGTTTTATGTATCGACAATATCTTTTGGAAAAGTACAAAATGAATATAATTAAAGGAGTTCGGTATGTATGTATTTCATATAAACCAGTACAATACATAATGACATAATTAACTATATACGAGTATGTATATGTATTCGTTCATGCGCATAAATACTTGTGTGTATATCTAAACAAGTACAACACAGTATATCTTTTTCGTGTACATACCTAAATACTTGTCGTCTTTACATTTAACACAATGTGTATAATTTTTTTATTTAGGATATAATTATATTTTTTTATACTTATACATGTTAGATATCCTAATCGAACTACATACCAATGACATTTTTTACATATGTACATGTAAGGTATAGAAACGAACTACATAAGTATCTACAACTAAATTTCTTATTTACCGTATCTAATTGCAATACTTTTGTGTAACATTTTTAGTTCACCTTATCTAATAATAATTTTTTGCATCACACACATACATGTGAGGTATCATAATCAAACTACATATCAATATATTTTTTATTTGTTATATATAGTTGTAATACTTTTCTTACACATACGTATAATTTTATTTATCATATCTAAATATAAATTTAATTATAAATACATACATGTGAACTATCATAATCGAACTACACATTAATGTGTAAATAAATATTTTATCTAATGTATATAACTATGATATTATTTTATATAATATTATTTATATATCTAGTTAAAACATTTTTTAAAATTTGTACTTGTGAGGTATCAGAATTGAATTACATATGAATGTACAATTTTTTAAGCAACACAACCAGATACATATATATATATATATATATATATATATATATATATATAAGTAATGTATAGAAAGTGAAATAGTATAAAACATAAAAATAAACAAAAAATATAAAGCATCAAATATTAATATATCTAGATAAAGATTTTTATATAATTCTATATTTAGATATAAAATACCCTGTTAAAGTGGAATAGTATAAAACATCAAATTATGCAAAAAAATATAAAGCATCTAATACTAATATCAAAATTATATATTTATTGATATTGTAAATAAGAAATTTATTTGTAGATACATATGTAGTTCGATTTTGATACGTTACATTTACGCAAGTAAAAAAGGGCATCAGTATGTAGTTCGATTAAGATATCTCACATGTAAAAGTATAAATAAGTACAATTTTACCCAATAAATAAAAAATTATTCATATCACAATACTATGTTATGTGTAAACGTGGCAAGTATTTAAATATGTGCACGAAAAAAATATTGTGTTATACCAGTTTATATATACGCACAAGTATTTATACCTATGGACGAATACATACACATACTCGTAAATAGTTATACCGGTAAATGGAAAAAATATCAATACCAAATTCTTTTAATTATATCTATTATGTGTTATACTGGTTTATGACAAACATATTCATGCCCAACTCTTTTCATTATATCTATTTTGTACTTATCAAAAAGATGTTTCTGATACATAATATAAATAAATAGATTGCAGTTTCCAATGCGGTTATTGCTAATTGGTAGACAAGTATTAAATTTCCCCAAAAATTAAATACATTACATGCTCGCTAGAAAAATAAGTGAGTGTGGTCTAGTGTCGGATTTAATTCTATTTATTTTTTGGATGATGATGGGGAGTGTCTATGTGTCAAGGATTGATTGGTGTCCTATAGAATTTCTATAGGAGGCCTCCTATAGTACCGGCGTCTGAGATACGGGGAGAGATTTGAGGACAATTATAGATTAAGAGAGAGTGGGAGAGAGAAGGGGTACGTCACTTAGATATTTGATAAAAATAGTTCTTTTATTTTACGAAACAAAAATAAGAAGATAAATACAAGATATAGTAATTCAAATTAGTTATGACAGATAAGCGTCACATTGTCCACACATGATATTCTGGATATTTAAAATTAGAAACGAAATTCAGTTACAGAAGTCTCACAAAATATTGTAACCCACATCTTTATGTTCGACTCCACCCCCAACACACCACTACCAAAATGAAATGCCCAATTTCTCTTGCCACCATTACCAAAATCGAATGCCCAATTGTTCAAACCACATCTCATTTATCACCAAAAATAAAAATAACCAGCGTTGTATACATCTCGGTGTAGTGCGTGAGGCTTGAAAATTCATTACAAAGGTTGAAACCTACTTAAAGATGAATGACCTACTCATCACAAGATTATAATTTTTTTATGTTAATTGTCTTTATATATAATTTTTTCTTCATGTTACTTAAATGAAACCATGATGATTTTCACAACATAGAGTAGATAATTTATTTAATGTGATTTCCTTACATAAGAACTACATACAATTAAGTTTTCACATGCATAGACACGTGCGTGTTAACTAGTATATATATATGAGTCAGGCTAGAATACACTCGAGTGTATTCAGATCTGAATACACTCACGTAGTTTTTCATATTGAAATATTTCTTTCAAAAATGTAATCCGTTGATCTTCTTAAAGATCTTGTGAGTAGCTCATATGCAAAATTTGAGCACATTTGGACATTTATAGGTCATGTTATAAAAACCTCAAAAATTATACATTTCAAATTAGTTCCGTGCGTCGATTTTGTTTCCCTTGGATAAGTGGCTTACACTCATCCAAATGGGCTCAAAATTTGTATGTAGCCTAATTATAGTATGACGGTGAAGATCAATGGTTTACATTTTGCAAAAAAATATCTTGATATACAAACACACTTGAGTGTATTCGTGCGATATGTACACTCAAGTGTGTGTGTGTGTGTATATAGAGAGAGAGTTAGGCTAGTGTACACTCGAGTGTACCGGAGGCACCGTACACCTCAGTCATTTATGAAGATGCAATAATTTTTTGAAAAATCTAAACCGTTGATCTTCTTAATTATCATAAGAACATACTATATAATAAATTTTAGCTCATTTGGACACTTATAGGTCGTGCATCTAAAGGAGGCAAAAATCATGTATTTCAAATTAGTTTTGTACGTCGATTTTGTTGTCCTTGGATGAGTGACTTACACTCATCCAAATGAGTTAAAATTTTGTATGTGACCTATTATTATTGTAACCATGAAGATCAATGGATTAAATTTTGGAAAAACACGGTCTAGATAGGCAAACACCATTGGGGTGTACGACATGATCTGTACACTCGAGTGCATTCTAGCCTGACTCTCTCTCTCTCTCTATATATATATATATATATATATATATATATATATATATATGGCGTTCATTCAATATCCGCACGGGTAGCCTGGAATTCACTACCCGTCGGGCAAAAAAATAACTATTTGTATAGAAAAGTAACTATGTGAACAAAAAAGTAATTATTCAACTAAAAAATAAATTTGGGAAAAATACACAATATATATATATATATATATATATAATTGTATTTTTAAATCTGTTGTTTAAAATGTAACTATCTATGAATGAAAAGTAACATAAAGAAGTGAAAAATACATATTAGCATTGTAGAAGAAACTAATACGTACCATTTTTATGAGAGAGAAAAATAAATAGGACATAGAAAAGAGAGAAATTATATATTAGTGTTGTACTAGAAATAAATACGTACATTACGAGTCATACATGGTGTGTACAGCATGAAAAACGAGATATATATATATATATATATATATATATATATATATATAATATTTTTTTCTAAAATCTATCGTATTGTTAGAAAGTATTTTTATAAAAAAATATATTAGTTTATTTTGGAAAAAAAGTTTTTGGGGATTGAAAGATATGAATAAAATATTTTTTTCTCTCTGTACTTTTTCTTTTTTATATAAAGAGAGTTACTGTTGCATAGAAACTAGGCTGACTAGCGGCGGTTCCCAATATCGGATAGGGACGGGTCAGTGGCGGGTTGCAGCTAGAATTTTTCTTAGGCCAAAATCCACTCCGCCGTGTGCGAGGACTGATGCTACAGATATCACGGCTTTCTTGGCTTCTGGCGCACTTACAGTGCCTCCGATCACTTTCTATTTTAGCTGTGATCAATGATTTTCTACAATTATCTGTAATCACTGCTAGCTTAGACTCACGCGCGAGGATGACAGTGTCGACGTGTCCTCTATGTGATGGACTTTGGCAGTTGTTGAACATAGAAAGGAGAGCAAAGCCGCACCTGCAGGGAAATGACAGACGAGCTCGAAGAGAGGATGGCCGTACACTTTCTTGGATTGCGGAACTCGATATCCATAGTCTCAGTCTGTTGGGTCGTGATGGTGTCTCTAGTCAATGGCACCAGATTTCGAATACGTTTCAAAGTTGAGAGGCCCTTCGTCAACACCTATCCGGAAAGGAAAGTTAAGATATATATGCCCTCCCTGAAGGTGAAGGAAAAGCTCAAGCACCAAGGGAGGACCCAAGGGGACAGGCAGGGCCACGCCCCCTCCATTTTTTTTTTAAAATATAGTCTATATAAATGTATGTATATATATATATATATATATATATATATATATATATATATATATTATGCATACTGCACATCAAACATAGATGTGTACTTGGTATGGTGGTTTATAGTTGCACTCATATCTTTGAGGTTTAAGTTCCATCTTTTGTGTAGACATTATTCATTTTTTGTAGTGCAAACAGAATGCAGATGCTATATATATGTTCTTTGACACAACAATACAAGTAGTTAGACTTAGTATACTGGTAAATATGTTTGTTAGTGTACTTGAGGTCATGAGTTCAAATCTTATATTAAGTATTTAATTTTTTTTGACCCACCCAATCACTAACTCCTGGTTCCACCACTGTCAAGGACACATAAAATAATACTACATAAATAAAATATTAGATTCAAAATGGGATTAATTTTGAATTGTAGCCTGCTAAACAACAAAAATAGTTATTGTTTAACAGGCTACAATCCAAAATTGGTCCTACTAGCTTTTGGCTTGCATAGCAGTTCTCTATTGTAAAACAATGTCCAGTATAACCCACATTACGTTTTCCTGTATTGCGGTCTTAGCTGCAAACACAAAGCGGCTGATTTATAGTAGCTTATCAGATGGGTTGATGCGAGGAAGTAATACAATATTTTGTGATAATTATGAGTTGTTTCTTAATATATTTGAAAAATAAGAAGCTACTGGAAATTGGATCAGTTTGTAACATATGCGTTTTGAAAAAAAAATCATTTATCGTTCCATGTGCCAATGATAAAGGTCCCTCAATTTAAGAGACCGTCAAATAACATCATCAAAAGGCCACAAGTGTCATGGCCATGAAAAAAGAAAAATGAGGAAAATTGATGCGTGTCTAAAATTTCCCAACTGAGTTTGCCTTACTTTTCACATTTCCATCTAAACTCTTCTCTTGAGTATATGTGTACTCTGTCCAATCAATGACTATGTATCAACACTCATTTATTATTCACGAGAACATGACAAAGTGAGTTTTCTTGTTGATCTAATTATCTACTTATCTTCTTTGCAAAAAGAAATAAATAATCCTGGTGCTTCAGAAGTGAATGCCCATTACCCCCTCACGATCCCAAACCAACCGTCAACTTTCATTTATCAATTATATACATTTCTACTCTTCCATTTCTCTTTCAGCCAGTAGATAATTGATATTCCAGAAGTAATTATCTTTGTTTAAACAATTATGATATTAATTACAAAACTAAGAATCAAGATGTACGGTATATAGCGTTATATCAGTTCCTCTTGAAGACATGGTTTGGCTTCCACCTTCACAGAACTGTTATAGATTAATATCGCACGTTCATTTCCTACTCTAGCTTTATTGCTAAACATTTGTCTTCCAGCCATGGAGTTGCTCTCTCCATCAGACGCAGAGTAAGTTTGAGAAGAAAACCAAGGAAGCCAACAATCAAGCGTCGGTAAATCTGAATAATGTGACGAGGCATATAGGCAACGAAGAAGGCTAAGACGTTCAACTTCAAGTCAAAAAGGTGATTCCCCTTTTTCAATTTTGATATAACTTGCGTCATTGTTCTCCTAACCTCACAAATGGTAGGAGGAATAAGAAGTACAATGCGATTTCCCTTGAGCTAGAGTTTCTTTGGTCGTGTTTGATGGTCACGCCTATAGATGGTTCGTCTGCGAGCATCAACTGATGGCTGATCTAACAAAGTCATGATGGTCCCACTGAAGCCACAACCCATCAATTCCCTAAACCGATGGCTCATCTGCATGAGTGCCAAATGATGGTGGCGCTGACAACTATCATCCGAGACCATTAGTCCCGTGCCCCAAGGCACGTGCTGCATGGACTTGTGGTGTAAGTAAAGCATCTCTAGCACCACCTCAAACATTGGACCCAGGCCTATAAATAGAAAACCCAATGCTACAAGAAAAGGGCCGCGACGTGAAGGAGACGATGAAGTGCTGGTACACATCCACATTGCCATGGACTTCAATTGCACTATCCACCATTGGTATTTATATGCCCATAGAGCCATCCCGAGCTATTGCATAGAGTCCGATATTATTTAATCAATTAATGAAATTATATGATTAATTAATTAATTCGTAAATATTATAATTAATCCACAAACTTTTTAATTAACGCAACGTTTCTCTTTACCGATGAGTTTATAAAACTCTACTTCCCTTCGTCTCCTGTTTAAAGAGGCTTGATGACCGATATCTATATAAGATATTGAGAGAGGCTTTTCAGTTTACGCTCACGTACGTAAACCCTAGCCGTCACCGTCCTCAGGAGAGAAAGGAGAGAAACACACCGCTAGCACGCCGCTGCACAGACACGACTCCTTCCCGCCAGCTTAAGAAGCGCGACGTGGAGTTCCAGTCCATCCGCGTGGACGAAGTAGAGACGCAGACGCAAAGACGCCTGCGTTCGGAGGACGTCGATGACCACATTTACGCGCTACGAGCGGCGTACATCACCACATGAAAGGAGCGCCGCCGGATCTTCCTGCGACGCACTCAACGAACAAGAGAGAAGTTTCGTCTGTGTATGCCATGATCGTTGCACACCATCGTGCAGCGGGACATTGCCGAACTTGTTCCGCGATAAGGTATATCCCACAAACACTCTTTTCGAATACATTGTTGTCGACGAGATCCTGATTTGGGTTGCATGGAATTTTTTTTGTTACTTCCGCCGCACATATTTTCTCCACAAAACCCAACAGTGGTATCAGAGCAGCGTCGATCTACGATGTATTTAGATTCGTTTCGATATGATCGAATCGTTGTATACTGTTTTCTATATTGCATATGATTCGAATTAAAACTGTTAATGTGAAAATCTAAATCTAATTCCACATACGCCGCAGACTTTTGTTTTTGACGTTTTAGATGGGGTTGACTATGGAAAATACTGATTTTCCTAAGTGCACGGAAGTAAAATTCCGTAGACCTTTCAGGAGCTCTGCCCCTGAGATCCTGTGAGGGGCGGCCTCCCCTCGACCCCCGCCCGGGAGGGGATCCCCGCATAGGGGCGTTGTCCTTGTGTACCCCGCACAGTCTGCATGAGAGTCAAAAAAATTATTTAATGGGGAATATCCCGCATTAAAAGTACTGCAATTTTAATATGTATATATGTATATGTAGATATACCTATGATAGCATATACGTCGCCTTTAAAATCTGTTTTATGTGGTGAATGTATGCACAATTATGGCCTAGTATCCTCTTTTGTGAATGTTGTGAATGGATGTGGATGTCAATCTTGTGGATATGTTTGTTTGTGAATGCTATGGATGTATAATGATTGCATATGGATTCTTTGTATAAAGTATTTGGCTTGCATGTCGAGCATCATCTCTTATTTCAAAGTGTAATTAATTCTTTCCCTTTATATTTGTACTCATATGATGTGATAGAGATAAGATTAGTTTTAGTATTTGTAAACTTGATGTAAGGAGGCCACTTGAAGATCCAACTCCAAAGAGTGTCCATGGAGAAGCACCATGAAGATCTAATTCTAAGAAGCAACCTGAAGATCCAAATCCAAGGAGCATCCATGGAGAAGCAACAAGAAGATCCAATTCCAAGAAGCAACTTGAAGTTCCAACCTCACAAAGCATCCATGAAGCTGTTCATTGTAATGTTGATCCTTACAAGCTTACATGTTGATTCACAGGTGTTGCATGAGATGCATAAGGCCATAGGTGGACCGTAATCCTTTGTTGCTCTAAAGGATTATAATAGTATGACCATAACCAATGCATTTGTGTTTGTGATTGCATGTCTATCGTTTGTGGTTGTGGATATCGTAGTATATGATATGTACTATAAGTATGTGGTGTTTGGATATGTATATGTATTTAATAAAAACCCTCAGTCAATAATATTAAGTTTTAGTTGCCTTCCATAAAGCAACACACATGAAAAGCTTGATCAACTATGTGTGGGCACACCTCCGCGTGGTACACTATCTATCTCGTGGAAGTGTGATGGTGGGTGTGTGGGTCTGCCTCTACAGGGTGCATACTCATCGTGTTGGCTTATGGGTTAGACTTAACTAGGGAACCTTGATAGGATCAAGTACCTAGAGGCACACAAATGCATCATGGAAAGGAGTTGTGCATGATCATCTATCCAAGAGTGGCATATGATGCAATTGGCAAAAGTTTCCTACCTTAGAATTTGGTCTTTGACGCCGACGTTGGCTGGGCATTGATCTAATTATTTTGGATCTTGGCTCACTAGAAGGTTGTACGTTGTAATCTTCCGAGTTGATAGTGAGAGCTACCAATTTGAATAAAATAGTGGGATCATAATTAATTAAAACCTAATTAATCTCATTTATCAAATCTTTACAAGTCAAAATGATTTGGACTAAATGCAAAATTTTCTTTTGTAGCAATCAAATGGCAAACAACAATCACACTTTCTCGTTGTGATCGGTCCTTGAGAAGGACAAACTTACCGGAACCAACTTTCAAAACTGGTTTAGGACGCTGAGAATTGTTCTCACACATGAGCGTAAGCTCTATGTCCTTGAAACACCAGAGCCAGCGGAACCCGCCGCAAATGTGCCCAAGGCTGAAAAGGATGCTTACAAGAAGCACATTGATGATGTCATGGATGTCAAGTGCCTGATGTTGTGCTCAATGAATTATGAGTTGCAAGAGCATCATGAGAACATGAATGTCATGGAGATGGTAACACATTTCAAGAACATGTATCAGCATCAAGCAAGACATGAGAGATATGATGTCTCCAAGGCTTTGTTCAGGAGCAAGATGAAAGAGGGAGACTCAGTTGGCACCCATATACTCACTTTGATTGGGTACATGGAAAGCCTATCCAAA
Source organism: Alisma plantago-aquatica (assembly GCA_963693085.1). Lineage (NCBI taxonomy): Eukaryota > Viridiplantae > Streptophyta > Magnoliopsida > Alismatales > Alismataceae > Alisma > Alisma plantago-aquatica. Next base: position 882,491,703 of record OY856414.1, on the reverse strand, counting down.
CTGGGATTTCCCCTAGGTCAAGAGTTGGCCACTGATGTGATTATGCAATCATTGCCTAAATCATATAATCATTTTGTCATGAACTACAACATGAACAATCTTGATAAGACGTTGTCAGAATTGTTGGGCATGTTGAGGACAGCTGAAGCACAGATGAAGAAAGACAAGCCCAAGTCTGTGATGATGATCAACAAGACAAAGGAAAAGTCAAAAGGCAAAGGCAAGGCTTAGAAAGGTTCTAAAGCCAGGCAGAAGCCAAAGTCATCCGCACTCAAAGATAAATGTGGGATCTCCAAAGAAGGCAGTTGTCACCATTGTCAACAGGATGGACATTGGAAAAGAAACTGTCCTCTCTACCTGGAGGAACTAAGGAAGAAGAAGCAGGGGATAGAGATCTCCACTTCAAGTATATACGTTATTGAGATAAAGTAAAATACTTCTTCATCATGGGTGTTGGATATCAGATGTGGATCTTACATGTAAGGACCCTGACCTCCATTTAGGGCTTATCCTATTTGCTTTGCTTAACCCTGATGCTTAGTTGCCTGCTAATCACCTTTAGTGGTGATTAGGGTTTGTTTGTGCTTTGTTGAGAGCTGGAGGTGCCACTTGCAATTAACCCAAGTCTAGGGTTTGTGGGCAAGTTTGTCACCTTGTGAGGTGTTCCTCCCTCTCCTTGCTTCCTCTAGTGTTGAGAGGAAGGGTTGGGCTCGTTGCTTGAGTTGCCTTGGGCTTGGATGAGTTTGTTGGGCCTTGTGGTGCGTTGCCTTTGCCTCTGCCTCTTTGGACCTTATGTCGGGCAAAAGTGTGCTTGTGTCGGCCTAGGTGTGTCGGCCATGCTTGTGTCGGCCTAGTTGTATTGCCCAGGATGTGTGTCGGCCATGGTATGGAGGTGTGTCTCCCATGGACCCTTTGACCCTCTTTGACCTCGTTTGTGTCACCACTAGTGGACACTTGGTGCTTGATGCTTGCATGTGGCAATGACCTTGGACAAGTGTCCCTAGGTGGGCGACACCTTGCCTTGTCTTTCCTTGGTTTCTCCTCCATCCTTTCCTATATATGTGTTTCCTTTCTCTTGCTAAGGATCCCTTTAGTCCCTTAGTCTCCCTCTTCCTTGGTCCACGCCACCCTCTTCTTTTGCAAGCTTGGTGGTCGATTCTTGCCTTGGAGTCTCCTTCTTCCTCTAGTGGTGGCCGAACCCTAGAGTGCTATGCTCTTCTTCCTTGGTGGTGCTTGGAGCTTGGAGCTAGGAGCTTGGAGCTTGCTTAAGGCGGGTTACATAACTCCTAACCCTAACTACATTACCATCTTCTATGTTCTTGTCTGTATGTTGCTTATGATCGGCTATGTATGTTGTTAGTTGAGTTTCCTACTTAGTTGTACCTTGTTGGCCGAACCTATGTTCTAGGGTTTCTTATTGAGAAACACCCCTCTCCCTCCTTGGTCTTGAGAAGTGAGCTTAAACTCTAGTGATATGAGCAATACTCCTCTCTCGTTTGAGTTGAGAGGTGAGCTTGTGTTCTAGTTGCTTGAGAAACACCCTTATCTCACCATGGATTCGAGAGGTGAGCTTTGTAGTGGTTGTAGACCTTTGTTAGGGTTGGTCCTTGTGTTGCCCAATTGGTGATAAGAAGTGTGCAAGACCCCTCTCTCTTGGTTGTTGAGAGGTGACCATCTTCTTGATCCTTTAGGGTTTTGGTGCCCTTTGTGCTTGAGGTTGGTGGCGACCTTGTTGGGTTGCATTTGTGCTCGATATGGGGTTGGTGGTGATGCTCCTGATATCCCTCTTCGGCCTAGAGATTTGGACATTATGTTGTGGTGTTGTGTCGGGCGTCACACACCTGGTCCTGCCTTGTTGTGTTGGGCGTCACACCATGATAAGTACCCTGCCCGACACCCTTAACCTCGTTATACCTCGATGTTGTGAAGCTTTGCTAGCTAGTTCTGTGGTGGGCATCTCCCCTGACCCTGACCTTGTGTGTTGGCCGATAGATGAGGTTAGCTAGCTAGATGACATGCTTTCCTTGCTGTCCTTTGAGGTTGTGCCCTGGTCGTTATACCTAGATGAGTAGAATGTTGGTCGTTACCCTTGTGTGTCGGACGTCACACATGGTTGTGTCCTCCGCCCCACACACATGGTTCAGGTGGTAGCCTTGTGTCCGTACCTTGGACGTTATGGAGTATGTGGCTAGCTGGTGCTGGGCGTCATGTCATTGTGGTGATGCCCGACAGAGTGTCACCTTGTATCCCCAACCATTGCATATGGATGCCCGTTGCACCTGATGAGCGACACGTCTATAGGCTTAGTTACCCGATAGGCTTTGTGGCCGTTGTACCCTTGATACCTGACGCAGCGTTGCACGACTTGAGGTGCACGACACGCGTTGCACAATACACATGAGTGCACGAGATGGCTTGGTTCCTTGTTGCCCGATATATGTGGTAGCTCGATACCTTGCTGTGTGCTTGGCCGTTATGTGGCTAACTTGTTTGGCCGATATGTGGGAGAAGTGTTTGGATGATATGAGGAAGTACCCTGCCAATATCTCTTCTGGTTAGGGTAATGGATGCTTCTAGTGAGGGTCTTTTCCTTCTGGTAAACCTATGTGCTAGACCTTGTCCTATGATGTCACGTTTGGTTGATGTTGATGACCCTTGTAAAGCTTGATGATAGTAAGATAATTAATATGGTTGATCACACCTTGACATGACATCACATGCATTTATGAACATCTTGAATTACATGTATAATGTTGAGTTAATGATAAGCATGTAAGAAGCTTTGCATGATGATATGACATATGTCTATGGTCACAGGTTGAGGCATATAATCATCAGTATTGCCCTATGTTGATAATATAACTCTTCTGATAATCTATGATGATTGTGCATACTAACCATGCAGGTACAGATGCATATCCAGGTAAAGGGCTATGAGGTATATATGTTTGAGTAAACTGTTCTGATGGTTACTCTTGATGATGAGATAATATGCATGATGTGTTTTGGTCTGAGGACCTGAGTTGGCTAAAGTGCTGGGATTGCTATCCCTTGGTGATGATGTAATCCTTGAGAGGCAATGGCACTATGTGATGAGGGATTGAGATCCCATGGCAATGTGATGATCCTTGCAACGGATCTAGATGGTTGGTATGAGGCCAAGTGGTAACCTATAATGTTGGATCCTTGTGATGGATCAGGGTGATGTTGATGACTGTTAAAGCATGATATTGAGTTTCATGTTGTTTATTCTTGTTATAGTCTGCATGCTATACAACTTGATTGCCTCAATAATCCACTTAAAATATACTAACTAATCACAGTGGAACATATCATGTAGTTTCCCTGGCCATAGATCCATCGTCGTCAGGAGCTGGTGATGGTGAAACAGGTTCTCCTGCGGGTTAACCCAGAGCACATATTGTTGAATATGCGAGGTTTCTCCTAGCCTAGAATAGAGAGGATACGAGTGCAGCTGTAGTTGCAGACTCGGGATATATATAGAGCATGGTGAACAGGCCCATGGCTCAGGATATGTGATATGGGGGCATCAATGCGTTCATGGCTCAGAGCATAGTGAACAGGACTGTGGCTCAGTTTCACTAGCGCCGAGACCTGTACCGAGGCGGACTAGGCAGAGGGTAGCCTGCGGGAGCTGACCCTGTGGCTGAGGCCACTTAAGCATGAGACTACGATCCTTCTTGTGTTGTACTCGTGCACTGACCACGAGGTGGGAGGTTGTGGAGTCTGGCTCTTCCATTGACCTTGTATGGCACCGTCTCTGGGTTTCGCAGCCGTCGGTTGGATCTAAGCGGTACGACTCACTTCCTCAGGGCATAATAATACGTAATCCAGCCGAATAGTATTTATTGCTTTAGGAAAAACACGGAACATTGATTGAGGCCTTGCTTGTGTAGTTAATCTTGTTATACTTGCAGTTACTTATACGTTCCTTATGTTATGTGGTAAGATCTTATAAATATTATCTTGTTAATCATGTTCCATAAAGAGATATTTGGTGAAATGCCTTACATACATCTGGTAATCTTGATGGTATGAATAGCTTTACTTTATAAACTGCTCTTGCTATACCTTCTACCAGTTATCTGCTGCTTTTGCTTTAATCTTCCTTTGGTTTGATAGTTTTGGCGGGGAGTTATGTTTCTCGCTGGGACTGTGTGTCTCAACCCGCTGGTTTATAACCTTTTTAAGTGTTTGATCTAGACGTGGTGGTGGTCGCGGAGTCGCGTCCGAGCAGCAAGACGAGCAGTAGAAGGCAAGAGATGGACATGCTGTTGTTTTGGTTGTTTTGTAGTAGAGTCTTAGAATCATCCCTGTATTCTCAAGTCCTTGGGAGCGTTTTGACGTTGTTTCATGATGTATAGCCATTGATGTTTTGTATATACTGCTACTGGCCGGATGTGGGCCGTTATGTACATAAACAGGTGATGAACTCATGTGATGACTAAATAGCTAATCTCCTAAGCTGTGGACACGTGTCAAGATCTTGTATATAATATGTTTCCTTACAGGATGAGGATCTGAATGTAATAGTTTCTTGGTTTATCTGCTTTCTGCAATTAGTTTTAATTAACCCATATTTTTGGTAATCTGTGGTTATGGTGTTTTCCGCACATTTTTGTGTAACACCTCACTGTCTGTGTGATAGTGGGATGTATTGCCACATCACATATGTTCTAATATGCATGATCTGATAAAAAGTAAGCCTTTACGAAAGGGCCAAGTCGAGCTGCGGGTCGCTAATGGAGCAAGAGTTGCTGCCACCACAGTTAGAGTTATTAGTTTATATTTGCCTACGGGCCTTGTAATAGAATTAGAGAATTGCTATTATGTACCTGCCATTAATAGAAATATTATTTATGTATCTTGTATGGATAAGAGTGGATTTGAACAGAAATAATTCCATTCTTAATGTGAAATTCAAATCCACTCTTTTTTTTACCGACCAAAAAAGAGTGGATTTGAATTTCGCATTAAGAATGGAATTATTTCTATTTCTAATGATGATATCTTTTATGGCAATGCCCCTATGTCTTATGGTATCAACTTGTTAGAACTTGAGACTAGCATATACAACTTAAATACTAAAAGGTTAAAACTTGACAACTCAAACAAAACATACTTATGGCATTGTTGTCTTGGGCACATAAACGAGAAGTGATTATCTAGACTACATAAGGATGGTTATCTAGACTCTTTTGATTTTGAATCATTAGAGACATACGAGGCATGTTTATTAGGGAAGATGACCAAGACTCCTTTCACTGGACATATTAAGAAAGCCAGTGATCTTCTAGGGCTCATACATACTGATGTATGTGAACCTTTTAGATCAAATGCTAGAGGAGGCTATCAATACTTCATTACCTTCACTGATGACCTCAGTAGGTATGGCTATGTATTTCTTATGAAACACAAGTTAGAAACTCTTGAAATGTTCAAGACTTTCATGAATGAAGTAGAGAAGCAACTTGGTAAGAGTGTTAAAGCACTCCGTTCAGATCGAGGTGGTGAATACTTAAGCCAAGAGTTAGATGACCTTCTGAGAGACCGTGGTATTGTATCACAATGGCCTCCACCTGGTACACCACAACATAATGGTGTGTTAGAAAGAAGGAATCGTACATTATTAGACATGGTACGATCAATGATGAGTTCAACTGAACTTCCAATATCATTCTGGGGATATGCTCTTGAAACTGCAGCGTTTACACTTAATCGCGTACCTTCCAAATCGCGTCCCAATTTATCCATGTTAAAGATTTGGGGATGTGAAGATTATGTTAGGAAACAATTTCCTGAAAAGTTTGGACCCAAATTGGAAAAATGCTATTTTGTTGGATACCCCAAGAAAACTCAGGGATACTACTTCTACACACCAACTAACAACAAAGTGTTTGTTGGTAGGGCTGTTGTATTTCTTAAAAAGGAATTTATTTCCAAAGGAATTAGTGGGTGGAATGTAGAGCTCAAAGAAGTTTGAGATCAACAAGAAAGTAGAGAACCTGAGGAGGTACATAAGCAACATGAAGACTCATAAATTTTTGTAGAATTTCAAGTTCCAAATGTAACACAGGAACCTCGTAGGTCTAGTAGGACACGACTTGATCCTGAGAGATTTGGATTTTTCGTGACTCAAGACAGTGATGAATTGGGCATAGCAGATGAGCCAACTTCCTATCTAGAAGCTACTAAGGGACCAGAATCTGAGAAATGGCTTGAAGCCATGAGATCTGAGATGGAATCCATGTACACTAACAAGGTATGGACCTTGGTGGATCCACTCGAAGGGGTAAAACCCATAGGGTGCAAGTGGGTCTTCAAGAAGAATACCGACATGGATGGAAATGTTCAAACCTATAAAGGTAGATTGGTTGTGAAAGGATTCTATCAAATTCAAGGTGTTGAATATGATGATACCTTCTCACCAGTTGCCATGGTTAAATCCATTAGGATCATGCTTGACATTGCAGCTTATCATGACTATGAGATTTGGCAGATGGATGTTAAAACAACATTCCTTAATGGGAATTTACTCGAGGATGTGTACATGACACAACCTGTGGGTTTTATCGATGCAAAGGAAGCCAATAAAGTCTATAAGCTACAAAGTTCAATCTATGGATTGAAACAAGCATCTCGGAGTTGGAATCTATGTTTTAATAGAGTAGTCAAAAAGTTTGGCTTTAGTCAAAATGAAGATGAACCTTGTGTTTACAAAAGGGTTACTGGGAGCACGATCATATTTCTCATATTGTATGTGGATGACATACTATTGATGGGAAATGACATCCCTACTCTTTAGACAGTAAACGGTTGGCTAGGGAAGACCTTCTCTATGAAGGATTTAGGTGAAGCATCCTATATATTAGGAATCAAGATCTATAGAGATAGATCTAGAAGGCTTCTAGGCCTAAGCCAGAGCACATACATTGACAAGGTGCTAAAGAGGTTTAACATGGAGGGTTCTAAGAGAGGTAACTTGCCCATGTCCCATGGGGTTACGATCTCTAAAGCCCAATGTCCTCGTTCATGTGATGTACGGGCGCACATGAGTAAGATTCCATATGCATCAGCAATTGGATCTATCATGTACGCGATGTTATGTACTCGTTTTGATGTGTCATATGCTTTGAACATGACGAGCCGGTATCAGTCTGATCTAGCTGAATGCCACTGGACAGTCGTAAGGAACATCCTAAAGTACTTGATAAGGAATAATGATCAATTGTTGGTATACAGTGGTGAGGAAGAGCTCGTGGTAAAGGGTTACACCGATGCTATCTTCCAATCTGACAAAGATGACTATAGATTGCAATTTGGATTTGTGTTTTGCCTGAACAACAGAGCTGTGAGCTGGAAGAGTTCCAAAAAAGAGACGGTTGCAGATTCTACAATAGAGGATGAATATATTGCCGCATCTAATGCTACAAAATAAGTTGTGTGGATCAAGAAGTTCAAGTCTGAACTTAGAGTGGTTCCAAGCGTTGGTGATGCAATTGAGTTGTTTTGTGACAACAACGGAGCAATTGCACAAACTAAAGAACCAAGATCGCACCAACGTTCCAAACATATTCTACGGTGGTTCCATCTCATATAAGAGATCGTACAACAAGGAGATGTGAAGATTTGTAGAGTACCTACAGAAAGCAATGTGGCTGACCCGCTCACAAAAGCACTTTCACAGCAGAAAAATGACAGACATGTTTGATCACTTGGGTTGAGACTCATGAGTGATTGGGTATAAGTGCAAGTGGGAATTTGTTGGTATGTATGCCCATAAAGACTATCATTTGATGATTGTAATGGGATACTATGTAAACGATTTGTAATACTACATTAATCATATCAATAAAGGCAAGTTTCCAATCTATATGTTTGTGTTTTATATTGTGACATGACCATAAAACTTATAGATGTTTGTAGAATAATATACTTAATGACATATGTCTTCAGGTTGATGACCTGAACAGTGAGATCATATGTATGCTAAGAGTATGTATTCTTGTTTTGTCCCTAATCGGTTGTTATTGTGGAAACATCCATAGACATCAATCACACATAAGATTAGAATGTATGTTGGTTGATGGAAGAATCTCATTATCCATGATATGGAGATATCAAACCAAATATATAGATACTTGTTAGAGAATAATGTATCAGACAAACCCACCTTGAGAGTGACACATGGATACCATGATTGGTAGTTAGAGTCACATCTCATAATGATGATGGTAATTGTGGTTCATAGACATGAAGTCACTACACTTATCACATGTCGTTCGATGTACTTTGACATCAGCCATCGTGGTCCTGAATAAGGATTGCCATAAAGATGGTGCATGGGTGCACTTAGACACATGAGGATGTAGATGGAATTTGTCCTTCCTATGGGAGATTGATATTCCGACCACTTGATAAGTGAGACTGAGAAATGCATGGCCATGCTGATGTGAGTCAATATGTGATATTGAGCTTACATATATCTTAGACAGTCTACTCTAGTTCAAGGAACATGGATTGAATGTTGAATAGGATAACAATTCCATGACTCAAGTTCAATCCGGATATTAGCGACAAAGGAACTATACAATCATTGTAACACCACTCATGAATGATAGGTCAAGTTGTTCTCCAACTTCTCCAATTACTTGGGTGGCAATGAAGTCTTGCTAGATACCAATCATTGCTTGTGAAATCATAATATGATTATGGATATCACTGGCAACATAATTTGGAGCCTACTGGGTCACACACATAGGATGTCTTGGAATAGGAGTACAATTGTTGATTTGATTGGAATTTCTCTGAATCACATTGATTACTAAAATGTTTATGTAATCGATTGGAATAATATTGGAGTGACTGGCTCTAAGTGCAAGTGGGAGTCTGTTGGTATTTATAGCGCATAGATCCATCCCGAGCTATTACATGGAGTCCTGTATTAATTAATCAATTAATGAGATTATTTGGTTAATTAATTAATTCCTGAATATTCTAATTAATCCACGATCGTTTTAATTAATACAATATTTCTATTTACCAATGGGTTTAGGAAACCCTACTTCCCTTCGTCTCCTATTTAAAGGGGCTTGACGGTTGATATATATATATATATATATATATATATATATATATATATATATATATATATATATATATATATATATATATATATATATATATATATATAAGATATTGAGAGAGGCTTTTTGGTTTATGCTCACGTACGTAAACCCTAGCTGTCACCGTCCTCAGGAGAGAAAGGAGAGCAACGCACTGCTAGCACACCGCCACACAGACGACTCCTTCCCGCCAGCTTAGGAAGCGTGATGTGGAGTTCCATTCCATCTGCGTGGACGAAGTAGAGACACAGACGCAGAAACACCTGCATTCAGAGGACGTCGACAACCACCTGTATGCGCTACGAGCGGTGTACATCACCGCATAAAAGGAGCGCCTCTGGATCTTCCTGCGACGCACTAAGTGAATGAGAGAGAAGTTACCTCTATGTAGGCCAGGATCGTTGCACACCATCGTGCAACAGGACATCGCCGGACTTGCTCCACGATAAGTTATATCCTGCAAACACTCTTTCCGAATATATTGTTGTCGACAAGATCCTGTATCAGGTTGCCTGGAATTTTTTTCGTTACTTCTTCCGCGCATGTTTTCTTCACAAAACCCAACATCGTGACCTCCAAGGATGAGAGTCTAAGGAGACAACACACCTACACCTTCTCCAAGCATATTCAGGCTTCTTCTTTGAGAGAAGGAAGGAGGAGTAGCCATATTCGATACAAACACTAGATTTAGATTGGAGAAGTCTTCCATCGACCTTTACCATCTGTGGTCACTGTTGGTGTATCCCCCTTCTCCTCTAAATTTGTCCATCCCCCTTTCACCCTTTTATTCTATTTCATTTTCCACCTCCATGTCTCATTATACTTGTAAATACATAACTCCACTCACTACCATGAGTGGTTAAACATATATCTTGGGTTGGGAGTGCCCACTAAGGCTCTCCCAACAAGTAAATACTTATATCCATTGAATATATGCTCTTAGCGATGTTTATATTCATAATCTTGATTTTAATGCTTCACTTGCATGATTATCCACCATCTTGTGTTGTTTGATTTTTAATACCTCAAAAAGTAGTATTAATCCATATCTAAGTGTTATGGAGTTGCATGATTGCATGAGAATGTTTAAATTCTTAAGCTAATGATCATATTGTTAATAGCAATTGTTTATTTGCCATCTCAAGAGAGAGAGAGACAACCTTACAATCTAAATCTATCTTAAGATCAAGAGTGGGAATTGACACTTATGATTATTTCTTGTAAATTTGCTAAGGGTACACAATGGGTAAGAGTATTGCAAGCTGGTGATAGACCATAGATGGTGAAACCCAATCAAAGTTTCTCATCTATACTTGATATCTTACTTTTTCATCTTTCTTATTATCTTATTTTAATTTTTACTTTTATTTTCCTTATTTTACTTTCTTGTTTGTTGGAGTATCACCATTCTATAAGGAATACAAAAATTTATCTCACTCTTTGGTTGGTGTAACTAAGATAAGATTCTCCATTTGAAACACATACCACTCTTTTCACTGTAGAATGATCCTGATTTACTACATCATAACCCATATTATAGTTGTGAGGGACTGAGTGTTGGGATATAAATTCAAAAGTCCGATTACTCCTGCTCTTTTTTGGATGTGTGGTTTAGTCCGTATAACTTTTTGGAACAGTTTCCAGGGAGAAGGCAACCAATACTATTAAGAACCTGAGACTACTTAGCATACACTTGTGCCTCGAGTCTAGCAATAGATTTGACTGTACATTTTAAATCTGATAACTCTGACTATCTTAAACACCTCGTGTCACATGTCCAGCTTCTAACTTGGATGTGTGAACTATTTCAGGTAGTTTAAGTGAACTGGACCGCTACCACTAGCAAATGCAAACATCATGCCTCCTTGTAGGGCAATCAACCACAACACGAGGGTTGAATCCTTTCACGAGGAACACGAGGAAGATCATGAGGAAGGAATCATGAAGGAGAAGATCATGAAGAGGAAGAACATGATGAGGAAGAACATCATGATGGGGAACATGAGGAAGAGTGTGAAGAAGAGTGTTGTGATGAAGAATGTCATTATAGAAATAAAAAAACATGATAAAACCATATCAACAATGATGATGAAGATGATGGGGAACCTTCCTTTCATGAGTTGGCTTCTACTAGAGCCAATGCATCTGGATGCCCTATAATGCCCCCCTCCCTCTATTATCTTCAATTAAGGTGGACCAAGGAGGCAAGGGCCATTATCATATTCATAGGATTGAGGTTTAGCAATTAACCAAAAATAATTATATATTTCATTGAATGGAAAAGAGTTTGGTGAAATATGAAAGATAAACTTTCCACTAAGGGGTTACATGATATGAAAATCTATTGCTTCCAATAGGAAATAAAAACTATCTATCTAAATACTCCATGGTAACTTTAAGAATCTTTTCCTTTTGTACCTTCTTATGAGGATATCCATTTTGCAAATTAATAATAGTTTAACATAAAATGCCGTGAAACAAAAAAATGGTCAGTATATCAAGATATACTAGTATGTGGGGGAAACAAAATATTTGCATGTAGCTGTAACAATATAATCATCCATATCAAAAATTATGATTATAAAATTGAAAAAGCATTTTCTTATTTTAACTTACCACCCTTATCCTCTTTTCTCTATAGTGGGCCCTCTCTATAGGGGATTCTCTTTATGGAGAACCCTCTCTTTTGGGTTTGGTCCCTACAATGGACATTTCATAACCTTCCCTCATTCGGGATTGGTTTCATACATAGGCCTTCCTTTCTGGGGTTAGCCTGAGGTGATCTTCCTTTCTAGGCTTGACCACCAGTCATTCTTATAATGAATTTATTCACCTAATGCTCTTGAACTCACAATGATGATTTAAGGTTTAAGAATATTATATTTATATAACAAGATATTCATAATGACTTTATAGATTATAGGAAGTTAATACACATGCATGCATTTAGTTGCAATCCAATCAGGAAAAACTCTAAGAAACCATGGAAGTCGGTTAAGGTGATTAGTCATAGGAATCACCACATACCTTTCTCATATGTAACTTAAAGTCCAAGTAAATAGGTGTAGTTGAGAATAAACAACAAATCACTATGAAATTAATGCATAACACTCAAGTATTACTATTTTTTTCATAGTCTAACATTAAAACTGACTTGGGTTCCAAGTAAGGGTTTTGGGGTCAAATTAGGGTTTCATTAGGGCTTTGGTTTTTCAAATCGTAATTATCACTTTTAATGCCTTTTAACTCACAAATCATAATTTTGATATTATATGAATTCTTAAACTCAATTTATGTCAAATATTTCCTTATTATCCAAAAAGGCTAAACTTTATCCATCTAAGTCATATATGCAAGTTTCAATCATTTGAACTAAGAAATTAGGGTTTCCATGTTTTTAATATATTGAAGTTAGTAACTCTAGGCAATTATAGAATTCTAAGCAAAATTAAGTCTTAAAACTAATTTTATTGAAATCCTTACATTTTTTAACTTTCATATATAACATATCATTATTGGATATACTATAATTTGTATGAGTTCAGCAAAATTAATTATTTCTGACCGGTAGGGGCTCGCCACCTAGGCGATGAACCCAGTTCCTGACTGTGCCAGCTAGGCTGGACCAAGCCAAAGGACTCATGCCAAGTAGGCTTCCCACACTCACATGGCGAAACATGCTAGACATAGTGGAAAAGGGAGAAAAGACATAAAAGTCCTAACCTGTAAAGAAGAGGAGTCGGGGGTAAAGGGGTCTTTCCACCAAGGATCGTCTCATTCCTTGGTTTGACTTTTCCTTCACAAGTAGGTGGTCAACTTGGTAGTTGAATTTGAGAAAGAGCTCTCCCAGTGGAAAATGAAGGTACCGCCAAATCAGTTGCTCCACAATAGACTCAAGAATGACACTTAATTGCTCGGAGATGATCTAGACTAGGAGAATGGTGAGGAGGTTCATCCAGTTGCACAAAGATGAGTCAGGGAGATGAGGGACAGGGTTAGTGGTGATTGATGCCACAGACCTAGCAGAGTCTCGTGCAGAGGTTGGGGGTCTTGAAAAGGGTGGAAATCCCCTTATATAGTCTAGGCTATGGCGAGTTGGCCATTCGGAGGATCTAAGAATTAGGGAAAATCTTAATAACCTTCCAATGGAGATGAAACTAAGATTTAATTGACTCAGTGTTGTCTCCTGATTGTAATGGAAATATTTCTAGGAATTCTCACGAATTGGAGAGATAAAAATATGATAAATCAATTTGAAACTAACTGCTCCCAATTTCCCTTTCTGGCTCAAGGTAGATAATGATCTCCTGATCATCGAATCTTTAAAAATGACTGAGGTGTATGGTGCCCCTAGTACACTTGAGTGTACACTAGTCTGACTCTCTCTCTCTCTCTATATATATATATTTGTATATATATATGTATATATATTTGAATATATATACATTATATATATATATATATATATATATATATATATATATATATATATATATATATATATATAATCTGGGACATTAAATTCATATCCCCTTTAACTCAACACTTTAGGAAAAACTATTTAATTTGTTTCTCTCTCTCCTTTTAATCCCAAATTGTAAAGGAAAGTCTTTATCACATATATCTAGACGTGGACGAGATTTGGGATCAAAATAGTGAAGTAAAATATACCTTTTTTGTCTCTAAGTCTCCTCTTTATATTATTTATTTATTGCATCAAATTAATTCTTTTCTCTTCCCAACTTTCCTATATTTCTTATTTTTATAACCTTTTCTTATTAAAAATAATATGGTACCGAAGGCAAACCAATAGTTGCTTTCAAATCCACTTTTCTAGAAAACTCCACATAATTCCATATGTAAATTACTAATTACCCATTACCTTTAGTAATTCAATTAATATTGAATTTTCTCTCTTTATTTTCCCCATATTTATTATCAAATTATTGAAATTGTAACCATGAAAAACATTATAAAGGAGAATTTGCAAGTTAAATCCATGTTTTTATTACAAAGCAGGCCAAGTTTCTAATATATTCCTAATATTCAAATATTTGCATTTCAAATATGTAAATACATGTGTAAAATAATGTTATAACATACTTTCCCTTTTATAGAAATTTTTTCCTCACAATTCAACTAATGATACAAAAAATTTAGGATGAGAATTTTCCTTGTCTGTCTTTAGCTCCCATGTGGCTTCATCCTCTCCATGGTACTTCCAAAGAACCATTACCATCTCTATGTTTTTATTCCTAAGCTCTTTCACCTTGGATTCTATTATCCTCATAGGAGAATTAGGTTATGTCAATCTCCCTTGGAGTTCAATACGCTCATTATTCAACACACGAACATGATTCTTCACATAGCACTTCAGATTGGACACATGGAGAACATCATGCATCACACCATAACATGGCGGTAAAGCTAAATGATAATCTGACTCACAAATTCATTCTAGAATCTCAAATGGACCCACACATTAGGGACTCATCTTTCATCAATTTTTAGCTAACTCAAAGGGGTTATGTAACACCCCAATCTTTTTATGAAAATTTTCAAAATAATTTATTCTCTACATGCTATTTTGATAATAGTATAAATGTTGAGGACCTTTATGAAATTTGCCTATATTAGCTTTACAATTTCATTTCATGTGAAGAAATATTATGTTCACTTACTTTATTACCCATGGTTTAATTTTAGAAAGTATTTCCTTGCACATTTATGCACTCTTGTTTAGAAAATGGAAATGGATGTTTTAATATCAATTTTCCTCTCTCTTATTATCATTAGTGGTTTTATGCATAAAAGCTTGCTTAATATTCCTCAAGAGGTTTATTGTTGATGTTTGGACTGATTACACGAATTATCTTCATTTGGTGATTAATGAATAGCTTTAAATGCTTTAATATATTCACTTAAGTGTATTGAATGCATTTTTTCCTAATTAGGTGTGATGATGGGCTAAAATACAAAATTAACTGAACAATTGTGTTTTAGTGCACCTCATTAACCTATGGGTGAAATTTGAACTCATTTGGACTTCAAATGACCCTTCTAATTGATTATGGGAGAATTACATATTGTTTCATTATCATTTAATCAAAATTAGCATTTATACGCATATAACACTATGGTTCAGATCATTTACTCTATCACACGTTACCCTGGTCTTGCGCGGGTCATCAGCACCGTTCGACCAGTGATCAACAGTTGATCTGTCTTCTTCTTCCTCCGCTTCGTTCGCGAGCAACAACCATTACAGACCGACTTCAATGCGAGCCTTCAATCTCGGTCGTTTCTCGACGGTTTTGCTTGATTCCTTCGCCAACGCATCCGGCTCATAGCCCTGATCTGAGCAAACCCTAACTCATATCCTCTCATGCCCCAAGCATGAAATGCCTAAATGGCGGCCAACCCTCCTCTCGCCATGGACTTACAGACACCTATCTAACGGCTTTAACCCATGTTTGCGGACTCCAAAAGCTTGGTTGCACCATTCCACCTCCTCCTCCATGCTCAATTATAGTCCCCGTTTCCCCTAACTCTGGGCCCAACTCGAAGTACATCTCCGGCATCCTGGGCTATGCCCCAGTCTCCTATGGCTCTCCCTAGGCAATTGACGCATCAAAAATGATCCACAACGACCCCTCATGCTTCTACAAGCATCGACTTTCCTTGGTTCTTCTCCAGTCGCTTCATCCTATAGGGCGGCCTTGGTGATCGCCGACCCCTACCGCCATGGCACTCCAGTGCCCATCCAACTAGGGAAAACCAATATGGAGCATCGCCTGAATCTATTGTTTGATTTTCGATCATCGGTTGGGCTGCTACTGCCCATTTTCTTGATTCCAGACTTCGG
The DNA here is from genome assembly GCA_963693085.1 of Alisma plantago-aquatica. Lineage (NCBI taxonomy): Eukaryota > Viridiplantae > Streptophyta > Magnoliopsida > Alismatales > Alismataceae > Alisma > Alisma plantago-aquatica. Next base: position 882,475,692 of record OY856414.1, on the reverse strand, counting down.
TCGTCCTTCCCCTATTCCTCACATTTTTCCGATGAGTTTCAATGATTTTGTGGCCCTTCCAGTTGGCGTTTTCTTTCTCGACCACAACCCGACTCTGTGGGTCATCTCCAGTTTCCCTTCTAGGCTATCCCTCACCTTTTCACGGCTTCTGTCCTTTGGCAGCTATGGTCGTGCCCGACATCTGTGGCCATGACTGCAAAGAGAAGTCCGGAGCTCCTGTGCACATCAGGGCTTGATCTTAGGCTCAATAGCCTCGCCCTGGTACTGCGGATGCAGTAAGGATCTCAAATGCCACCAGCATATTTCTACCTTCTCAGGTTCTGATCGGAGATGAGCCTCCTGGTGCTGCTCTAGCCATGGAGCAAGCGGGGAGCAATCCTGGTCCTGATATGACCTTGGTACCCCTATCCGCCCGTTTTGGTGTTTTTCACCCGCAAGGGTATTTTTGGGTTTTCATGCCCTGTTCCTTGATCGTTGAGGCAAGCCTCATTGCCGATTTGGCTGAGCCTAATTGGGACAAATCAAAAGTTGGGCCACTGATTCCGGATTTGGATGTATATTTATATACGTGGCTTTATCTTGATTTGTGATTGGTGAATTCTTTAGAAATTCATATTAAATCGTCTGATTAGCATAAAAATCTACAAAAATATGTTTTGGAAAGGATTTTCGATGAGGAATCTGATTTTGTGGTTTTTATCGACTGATTTTGGTTTTTTCATATCTCAATATTTATATGAGCAAGTTAGGGTTTAATGATGTATGATGAAGGATAATCATGTCAATTTCAGGTATTTGAGGTAATCCAATCAGTCAAACCAAGTTTGACTTAGGTGCTTTAGTTCAAGGTAAGTGGGCCATGCCCTTGGCATAGTAAACTTGATTTATTGAATGATTATATATGTTTATGCAATTTATGTTAAATCATGATTAATACATGTTTTTTCTTCAATGTATATGGTTATTGGGTGTTGATTGTTATAATCTAAGTCTAAGAATAGAAATCACATTAAGATTATGAATTATGATTAAGATAAATGAGGCCAAGATTAAGAGGGAAGATATTCCCATTCATGCTTAAGAGGGAGAAATCCCATTACGCTTCATGGGGAGAAATCCCAATTATGTTCAAGAGGGAGAAATCCCAATTAAGATCAAGTTTAGGTTATTAAGAAGATAAGTAAAGTCTAAGAAAGATCATGGTTAAGGGAATTTGATTTAGAATTATATGCACCTTGTTATGGGCTTTCCGAGCATTATGGGCTTTCCGAGCAATTATGGGCTTTCCGAGCATTATGGGCTCTTTATGGGGCATTAAGAGAGGAGCATATACTTCTAGTCAAATTCTTCATGTAAAAGATTCCAAGAAATGATTAATGTTAATGCATGTTCATGTTTATGTCAAATCAATTTATATGTTATTTTTATGCTTTATAACATGCCAATGCCGCTTACTTACCATGTTTGTTTTCCTTTGCATGGATGGGGATGAGATGTCCGCAGACATTGGATCTAAAGGGGAAGGAGACACCTTGAGAAGATTCTGAGTATCCCAGACATTAGAAGTTGTTGCCTGGTGGGACATCCATCTATGGAGATCCTATATTTTCATGATTATCTAGTTTATGTTTAGTATACCTTTTGAAGCATGATGTAGTTTTCTTTCCAAGAACTCGTGTATGAATCTATGTTTCTATGAATGCCAAGTGTTGTTTATTTCTTGATATGAGATCATGCATGTGACAATCCCTCCCTGATATGCCAAGTACCCCACATTATGGATAATGCTGGGGATTAGGCTGTGCTTCCGCTGGTTACGTATGAAACCCTAGGGAGGGGTGTTACAGGTCAGATTTTTAGAAACACACGGTAACCTACAATAAAGTGCAAATCTATCCGCTTTGCATCAGCATATGGCTTCTGTTGATCCTATTCTCTCTTTAGCCTTTGGTTGATCAACGTGATCTTGTAAGCATATAGCTATAGTTCCTCTGATCTCAACAAGGTCCTCTAACCGACATCATCCCAATGAAGCGGTGACTGACACAACCTCCCATAAAGAAATTCATACGTAGGCATCCCGATGCTAACTTGATAACTGTTGTTATAGGCAAACTCAGCTAATAGAATGTATTGCTCCCATGATCAACACCAATCTATCACACATGCTCTCAACAAATATTCTAAGTTCTGGATCATCCTTTTTAACTTTCCATCAGTCTAGGGGTGATAGGTTGTGTTGAATTTTAGCCTCATACCGAGTTCTTCTTGAACTTGTTTATGTAACTTCAAAGATAAGATTAGGGTCACAAACAGATATAATTGAACTAGGAACACCATGCAAACAAACTATTTCTATAATGTAAATCTCATCTATGTCTGATACCATGGTAGTGACCTTCAGGTCAAGTAAGTGTGTTGAGTTTGTTAGGCGGTCCACCAAAACCCATATTGCATCATGACCTTTTCTTGTATTGGGAACACCACCACAAAAAACATGGTGATCTGGTCCCATTTCCACTCATGAATCTTGATTGATTGTAGTGACCCACTGGGTCTCTGGTGCTCAGCCTTCACCATCTGGCTCATAAGACAACTAGCCACTTACAAAGATATGTCTTTCTTCATTCCTAACCACAAAAAGTATCACTACAGGTCCTTAAACATCTTAGTGGTGTCAGGGTTTACGATATATAAGTCTTTAAGGGTGAATCCTCAAGAACCCAAATATGACTCTTAAATCAGATTCTACCATCCACACCCACACCCACCAAGAGGTGTTTCTTGAGGCTTTTCCATCAAACCCTTCATCTTTTCTAACTTTGGGATGGCTAACTGGGCTGTTGGAATCTCAGTCAATGAGTCAAGCTTGATCTGGATATTGGCAAGATGAATCCTATCTGCCAATGGTTATAGTGCCCATCAAGAAAAGTCTTCTAATTTCTTCCACAGGTTAACCAAACCAGCTGCACAATTGAGACATTTTCTAATGGGGGCATCAACAACCACATTGGCCTTACTGGGGTGGTAGGCTATGGAGAACTCAAAATCCTTTAGGTATTCCACCCACTGTCTTTCTCACAAGTTTAGGTTCTTCTGATTCAACATATACATTAGGCTCTTATGATCGGTGATGATGTCAAAGGTAGCCCCACACAAATAACATAACCAAATGTTCAAGGCATAGACAACATCTACAAGTTCTAGATCGCGGGTTGGATAATTCTAAAAGATCTAGAGGGGGGTGAATAGAGATTTTTGGAACTTTAAAATTAATTAAAAAATCAAACCAAAGAAAGGGAAGGAAATATGGAAGACACTTGGATGTAGAGTGGTTCCTACCTTTGAAATCAAAAGTAGTCAGTCAACAATTGGGATTTTGAAAGTGATTAATTTTATTACCTCGCAAGGATGTTACACAAAATACAATCACCTTCTACACCCTTGAAGTATCCTTAACCTCCTTGAAGTAGCCTTCTTGAAGTAACTTCAAGTCCTTGGAGCAACCTTCACCTCTTAGAAGTAGCTCCACCACCTTGAGAGAGCCTTCTTTTAGAAGTAGCTCCAACCTCCCTTTAAGAATCCTTCCTTGAAGTAATCTCAAGCTCCTATCATAGAAACCTTCTTTACAAATAAGTAACTTCTTCTGTGCTCCCTCAAGCAGCCTCTACGATCTTGGACTAGCCAAGGAGAAATTACAACTTGTACATGTGAAGGGGGATTGGAAGAAATGAATACAACAATGTGGCAGAGTGTTTTAATTCTATATCAAGTGTTAGAATCTCCTATCCACTTAGGATGAACATGGATTTGTGTGGTGTCTAGGATATTGTAGCTATAGGACACCTTTCTAGAGCACAAGTAAGAAGACAACACATGAATCTTAGCTTGATTGCTCTCAATAGTGAATGCTCAAGTGTATCTTAGGTTCCTTACATGTTCTAAGGCCTCTCCTATTTATAGGGATGGTTTGAAAGTATCTAGGGACATTCTAGGGAGTGTCTAGAGTGTTCTTAGTGCTTAACTAATAGTTAGGTGTACATTGGTTGGCTAGAAATTGCTAATTGTTCATGCTTGAAAAGAACAATCTAGAACCTTGCTCGGTCGACAATTTGGTCGACCGAACTTTGTCCCAGTCGAGTTTCTCTTCAATCGATCCAGGGTTTAAGACAAAAGTATTGCAACGTATATTTCCAACACCTTACTACCAACCACCCAGTCTAATTGTCGAAAGCTTTAGACCGTTTCTTACTCGGTCGAGGTTATTTTCGACCGAATGCTAATTTAGAGAACAATTATGTAAGTTGTTGAACAATGCTCACAATTTTGACTGAGGTGTTTCTTAGTCGACAAGAACTTCGTCCGAGTGTGTCTCAGTCGACAATTTCTTTGATCGAGGGGGTCCCTGTTCTAGACTTTTGAATCACCTACTTAATGTGTGTTTCAATGTGTGTGGGTGACTCTATCTTTGGTGGAAATCTATCTAAGGGTTATAAGTGGGTAAGGAAGATCTAACGCTTGATTGACATGATGTCTAAGTACTTGTACATTATATTTTTGTACAAGTGTTTACATTTGAGTACAATCATGTGCATTTATATGATTAAGTGCATTTGATCTTCAATTTGCATTTAGTTCATCTTCCTACTTGGTAGGATTTCCTTATTTCTTTGAACCCTGAAATGCTCAAGTAGCATGTTAGATACACAAGAATGAAATGTTTGTTATCATAAAAAAGGGTATACTAATGTCCAATTTAGCCAACAATCTCCCCCTTTTTGAAGATGACAAACATTTCTAAAGTATAATCCAAATGATTTAAATGAGGTGACTTTCAAACCTAAGATTTACCTTAGCTGAAGAACATATTTTTGTTTTCATAAAATGTGTGCTAATTGTTCCTAAAGATATATGGAACATATTATCCATCTCTTAAGGAATATAGAATCAACTAATGTTAAGCCAAGAGAACATGAAACTCATTTATTATGATTTTATGTTATTTCTCCCCTTTGTCATTTCAAAAAGATAGCCATATAATCATATTAATTCCCCTAAATGAGATACTCCCCCTTAATATGATACACAAGATACAAATAAAAGTGATAGATAATGTCCAATGAGAGCCACAAGATAGATTTGAGTAACATGCTCAAGTGAACACAAACAAGTTGGATTAAATTGATAACATTATAAAGATTACTTAAGTAGTACTACTCACTACATAGGATAACATCATTTGAAGGATTACAAGATTACATCAACCTCGATATCTTTCCCAAGAAATGGAGCATCATCATAATACTTGATAAGTGTTTTCCAATCAAGTGCACCTATCTTTGTAAGAGCATATGCCTCCAGAAATGTAGGTACCCTATCAAACCTGAAGTGGGCAACAATGTCCTGGAGTTGCATAGGTGAGTATTGAGTATGGGAAAGATCATCTGAAGGTGGTTGTGAGATTTGGGTGTATTGAATTGAAGGGTTAAAAGGATAGAGGCTCCCTAGATAGAGTGAATATTGGTATGTGTCGGGAACATTTGGAGACAAGGCTTGCATTCTTTGAGTAAGATAGGTCATGGGATGATGATTGTAGTCTAATTGTCTCCCAAGGTGAAAGGTATCCCCTTTGAGATAACACAAATCATTGGCTAAATTTTCTATGGAGTATCTAGGAGGAGTAGGAGGTGGTGGATTGGCTTCAGTGGATGTTTCTCCTTCAGTCCTAGCCCTCTTGTTTCCAAATTCAAGGCCCATCTTATCTATAGTGTGTTTGGTGAGTTTTTGAGGACGCCTATCGCACTTGTAGTTAAGATCTTCTAGGTTTTAGTCAAGGAAAAATTGAATGATTTGACACAAAAAATTAGCATTGGGAGGATTTCTAGTGAATTCAAACATGTTGGAAAGGATAATGCAAATGAAATTTACAGGAATACTCTCTTAGATAGCATAGATTAGATACATTCTAAATTGTGGGATTTCCATTTTATTTGCTCTAGTGTAGATTTTGTGGGAGAAAATGAGGTTTAATACCCTAGCTTTAGGGGTGAGAGATGTGGCATAGTAGGTTCCCCTATTCTCATGGCATGAAGTGCTAGGAAGAAAAATGACCCTTTTTACATCTCCTAAACTAATGGTGTTATCATTGGTGGAGAGTTTGGATAAAGGATTTCTGGTGGTTAAGTCTATGAAACCTCCATATTCCTCCTCATCTATATCTAACATTTTGGGATGTATTTTTTTAGAGAAATAGAATCCTAACCCATCTACCATGGAAGTGAAATAAAAGGGGTTATTAGAATCCCTAGTAATATTAGCATAAAACTCATTTCCAACTTGGGTGGACCAGAAGTGGAATGATGGTTCAAGAAATTCCGTCAATTTTTGCACCTTGAAGAGCTCGGGGAGATCAAGGAGTGTGATGTAGTCATTGGTGTCCATCGGGCATTGAGGAAGAGGAGTCTTTGAGGTAATCTTGAGGTAGATTTCTCCTGCATCAATGTCGTTGAAGGTGATGTCATTGATGACGCTCAAAGCTGGAGTGACCTATCTTCCCTTCCTCACCGCAACTTGCTTCTTCCCGCCGTGCATTGAAGATGAGGCCATCTTGCACAAATGGAGGTGGAAGAAGAACCTAGGATGGGAGTGCAAGAGTTTTGTTGAATGATAATTCCAAAGATCACTAGAGAGGAGGTAGAGAAGAAAGAAAGTGAGTTGTGTGTAGAATGGGAAGATTTGGGTCCTATTTATAGCAAATTAGTGACCTTCTTGGTCGACCTTTTCATCAACTGAAAGCCCAATGACTCACTGCTGACGCTTCTTGCAACAGTCAATTTGGTCGACCGTTGCAATTTGAAAAGTGACCGTTAGATGGAGGGTTCGGCCGAGAATTTTCTCAAACGAGGGGTCATTTTGCAAAAAAAAATTGGATCGCAAAATTTTGATAGAAAGATCAGTTCATCAGCACCTTGTCGGCCGAGGGTTCCACTGAGCGAAACTCGGTCGACAATTTTGTCAATCGAGAATCATCTCGGTCTAGCATATGTCGACCAAACAAGTGTCTGTGTGAGTAGTTTTGGTGAATTGTTTTGAGCTTGTTTATGTACTTGTACATGATAGTCAATTATTGTGACAAAGAACCATTACTAGAGTCTTGTGTAATAAAAATAACATAAAATTCGATTAGAATTTTGAGCACATATATCAAAGAATACATCTTCTAAGGGAGTAACAAGTAACCTCTTTCTGATATATTTAAATTGATCAAGAGGAAGAGGTTTGGTAAAGATATCCGCTAATTGCTCTTCAGTATCAACATGATGGATAGATATATATTTTTTTAAAATATGATCTCTCAAGAAATGGTGTCTAATTTCAATATGCTTGGCACGACTATGTAAAACAGGATTATGGGCCAAGTTTATGGCACTAGTATTATCACAAAAAATCGACGTAGAAGAGAATGCAAAACCATAGTCATTCAACACGTGTTGCACATAGAGTACTTGAGCACAACATGATTCAGCCACCACATATTTAGCTTCAGTGGTGGATAGTGCAACTGTGTTTTGCTTCTTACTAAACCAAGATACTAAGGATCTTCCTAGTCAGAAACAACCACCACTTGTGCTCTTGTGATCAGGTCGATAACCAGCGTAATCGGCATCGATATAAGTTTTTAAATCTAGTGATTATCCATTAGGATACCAAAAACTATGGCCGGTAGTACTAGCAAGATATCTTAAAATTATTTTAATGGAATGAAAATGAGAATGCATTGGTTTTGATTGAAATCTAGCGCAAAGTCCAACGGAGAACATGATATTTGGTCTAGAGGCGATTAAATATAGCAAACTACATATCATGGACCTATACAAGGAATCATCAGTAGGTTCACCATCTTCATCCTTGTCAATTTTTATAGAGGTATCCATTGGAGTGGTAGCATGTTTGCAATTTTCCATGCCAAATCATTTTAAGAGTTCTTTGGTGTACTTCTCTTGGCTTAGAAAAATTCCGGCGGGTGTTTATTTTATTTGAAAACCAAGGAAAATGTTAATTCTTCCATGAGACTCATTTCAAACTCTTTTTACATAATATCACTAAATTTATTACATAAGGAATCATTTGAAGATCCAAAAATAAGTTCATCAATATATATTTAAACAACAAGAAAATCTGATTCGTAAGTTCTGAAAAATAGTGTAGAATCTGATTTTCTAATCGAAAAGCCATTATCAAATAGGTAATTTTTAAGTCTTTCATACCAATTACGTGGTGCTTGTTTAAGACCATATATATCTTTCTTAAATTTATATACATGATCAATTTTATCTATTCTCAAAGTTAGGTGGTTGAGCAACATATACCTCTTCTTCTATAATTCCATTTAGGAAGGCACTTTTGGCATCCATTTGGAATAGTTTGATGTCGTTATTGGATTCCATAGATAATAACATTCTAATAGCCTCAAGTCTAGCCACAAGAGAATAGGTTTAATCAAAATATATTCCTCCTTGTTTGTTATATCCTTGGGCTACCAACCTAGCTCTATTTCTAACTACTTCCCTGACTTCATTAAGTTTGTTAAAAAAACCCACTAAGTTCCAATAATGGTTTTATCTTTGGTTTAGGAACTAAGTCCCATACATTATTTTTGTAAATTGATTTAGTTTTTCTTGCATGGCCATTATTCAATATTCATCCTTTAAGTCTTCAGTTACCTTTTAGGTTCAACAATTGATACGAATGCCATGTTTGCTACATCTGTAGATGAGGATGGAGTTTTTACTTTATCAAAAGGGTTTCCTATGATTAAATATTGAGGATGATCCTTGATTAATATAGGAATGGTCTGTTGTGTCTCATTTTGTTGCTCATTTTCAGTGTTTTGATTATATTTAGTAGATATGGTTAAGTCATCAATTTGATGAGTTACGTCTTTTAAGTTTTCAATTTCATTGTCAACACTTGTTATTTCATGAAATGTAATATGAATTGATTCCTCTACATTTTTAGAGATGGTATTATAGATTCTAAATGCCTTGCTAGAAATTGAGTATCCCAAGAAGAATCCTTTATGTGATTTAGGGTCAAATTTATCTTTATCATTCTTTGTATTTAAGATGTAACAGGGTGTACCAAAAGCATGAAAGTAATCAACTCTAAGTTTGTTGTTGAAAATAAGTTCATTAGGAGTTTTCTTAATGTGGGAGTGAATTGATACATGTTTCAATACATAACATGTTATATTAACTACTTCGGTCCAAAAAGTTTAAGGTGTATTGTGTTCAAGTAACATAGTTCTAGCCATTTCTTATAAAGACTAATTTTTCCTTTCTACTATCCCATTTTGTTGTGGAGTGCGTGGAGATGAAAAATTATGCGCATACCCTTGAGATGAAAAAAATTCTTTAAATATGTGATTTTCAAACTCGCCACCATGATCACTCCTAATGGTACATATTTTGTTTTGTAGTTGATTTTCAATTTTAGAAAAAAAGTGAATGAATATTCTAATTGTATCTTCTTTGGTTGAAAGAAAATGAACCCAAATATATCTACTATAATCATAAACAATAACAAAACAATATCTTTTACCACCAATAGATTGAGTCATCATAGGATCAAAAAAATCCAAATAAATCAGTTCTAATGATCTTGTAGTGCTAAGTAAGGTTTTAGACTTGAAAGAAGTTTTACTTTGCTTTCCTAAAGTACTTGGTTCACAATTTTCAGGTTCGTCAAAAGAAAGTTTAGGTAAAACATGAACAAGATCATACTTAATCACCTTTTTGATAACATGTGAACTTGCATGACCTAGTTTTTTATGCCATAGTTGTATGGATTCATAATTTGCAATAAGACATTTTCCAACAATAGCTTGAATGGAATTAGGTCTAAGTATATACATATTTCCTAGTCTTTTTCCTTCATAAACAACATTATTTGTGTTTTCAATGAGTAGCTTGCAACAAGATTTGTTAAAAAGAACATCATAGCCACTATCACATAATTGACTGACACTAATAAAATTGTGATGTAATCCATCTACAAGTAGGACATTTTTAATTTGAAGATTTGTACCAACATTACCTATTCCAATAATTTTACCTTTGTTGTTATCTCCAAACGTGATCATACTGCTCTTATTTTCTTCAAAAGTATGAAAAGCTTCTTTGTTTCCAGTCATATGTTTGTAGCAACCACTATCAACCACCCAATCTTGCAAAATAGATAGGTTTTGGTACCCATATGATGGTCCTTTTGGTTAGGAATGTTTATTAAAGGATTTGTATTTTGTAATAACTCATTTGAAAGAGTTTTCGAACAATATTTAATAGAAAGATTGATTATAGTCACAAGTTGATTGATTCCACAATAAACTCTTTACATAATACTACTCATTCGATGATTTATTCGACCGAAGGGCTTCTCAGTCGAGGTAATTGTCAGCCAGAATAATTTGTCAATAGATACAATTTTGAACAGAACATTCTTTGGTCGATAGTTTCTTGTATAGGAGAGATCCTAGGTTGAGTATTTGTTTCATCCAGAACTAGTTTTGTGTTCATTTATCAATGTTAAGTAAATCATCAAATCATGAAAAAAATATGAAAGTTAAAACTATGTTTAGTTGAGATAAGACAATCAGATTTTCAATTTTAGTTTTAGGTTAAATCTCAAATGGGTATCCTCATATTTTTATGTTTGTGGTTTTGTAACCCAAGCTAGATTCTTATTTTATTTATCTTGTAAGGGCATGAAAAATAATAATGACCAAGACGTAGACAATAATGTCAACAGATAAAATCAATTTCATTTATCTTTTTACCATTTTGGTCATGAGGTGAAGTGGTTTTTGGTACATACATGACCTTTGTATTGGATGCTTGTGTCCTTTTAGCTCTATGTTTTTTATAGAATTTTTATTGGGATACATAACCTAGGAACTCTCCTCCCAATTCATCCGGAAGAGTCATTTAGGATTTTATCAAGGATATCTTTATTTTTCAAGCTACTAATATCTTTTTGTAACTTACCAATTTCATCTATTTTTCTTTTAATATCTAATTTTGATTGATCTATATTATATAGCAAACCATCTCTTTCTTTGACAGTAGCATCATAATCCAAATGAGTGCATGAAATAGGTTGAGTTTGAAGATCATTTATTTTAGTAAGCAATTCAACCTTTTCTTGGAAAAGAAAGTTATAGTTTGTTTCTATAGAAAGTAACTTGATATTATGCTCAGTAATCGAAGATTTTAAGGTATCTCTTTTAGATATAAGACTTTCATTTTCAGAAGAGAGGGTATATATCTTAGCATGCAAATCATCATTAGTTTTTGTATGTTTCTTTAATTTCTTTTTACAGTCAATATATTTGTCATGTATCTCTTGGAGACTAGTGACTAGTTATTCTTTAGATAGTTCAAGAAGGCTTACCACACTTGAGTCATCATTTTCATCTTCTTTGGCCATAAGGCATTCAACTTCCTCCTCCCCGCTCCACTTTCATCACTTGATTTGTCCCAAGCAGCTTTGTAGGATTTTTCTCCTTTGTCATTTTTCTTGAAAGAAGACTTCTTCACTTTCTTGATTTTAGGACATTCATTCCTCACATGTCCTTTCTTGCCACATTCAAAACACCTAAGGGAAGAAGAGGAAGAAGCACTAGAATTCTTTTTAGATTTATACCTTCTATATTTCTTACCATTCACAATGAGTGCATCTTCTTCATCATCTCCTTCACTTGTTTCATCACTTTCTTGAGTGATGGATTTTGATTGAGTCTTTGTTGTAGCTTTCAAGGCTATGTCCTTCCTTTTTCCCTTTTGAAGCTCGGCTCCACTCTTTCTTCTTCTTCAAGGGTGACCTCATGAGTTTCTAGGTTGCCAATGAGCTGCTCCATCCTCATTGTGGTGAGATCATTTGATTCTTCAATAGCCGTCACCTTTGGTTTGTATTTTGGAGGAAACTATTTGAGAATTTTGGACACTTGATCTTCTTCACTTATATATTTTCCTAATGTGCTTAGGTTGTTAACAATGGAAGACAATTTTGCATACATTTCACTAATAGATTCATTAGATTTCATGCAAAATTGTTCAAACTTTTTCTTAAGCATATTGATTTTAGTTTTTTTAACTTAGATAGTTCCTTCATGTGTTATGTAGAGTTTATTCCATATATCATAGGCCGTGTCACATGAGGATATTTTATTGAATTCACTTACTAAAATAGAACAATATAATATGCTTACCGATTTGGCATTCAATTGAACTTGTTTTACTGTGTTGGGATCCCATGTTGCATATTCGGTTGTAGGAAGGACATAGGGATTGGACACCATCATCCAAAATTCCAAGCTAAGTCCTTGGAAGTAGAATTGCATTCTTCTTTTCTAGTAGGTGTAGTTGCTTCCATCAAAAGGTGGTGGCCGAGTTACGTGAGTTCTTTCAAGGTTGAGGTTGCTTAGCAAGGTGTCCTGCATTCTGTAAGACCTGTTATGGCTCCTTGAAGACCTTCTATGATACCAATTGAAAGATCTAGATGGGGGAACAGAGATTTTTGGCCCTTTAAAATTAATTAAACAATCAAACCAAAGAAGGAGGAGGAAATAAGGAAGACACTTGGATGTAGAGTGGTTCCTACCTTTGAAATCAAAGGTAGTCAGTCCACTACCCAATTGATTCCAATTGGTATTTTGAAAGTGATTAATTTTATTACCTTTCAAGGATGTTACAAAAAATACAATCACCTTCTACACAACCTTCTCCTTGAAGTAGCCTCAACCTCCTTGAAGTAGCCTTCTTGAAGTAACTTTAAGTCCTTGGAGCAACCTTCACCTTCTAAAAGTAGCTTCATCACCTTGAGATAGCCTTCCTTTAGAAGTAGCTCCAACCTCCCTTGAAACATCCTTCCTTGAAGTAATATCAAGCTCCTCTCATAGAAACCTTATTCACAAAGATGTAGCTTCTCCGGTGCTCCCTCAAGAAGCCTCCATGATCTTGGAGTAGCCACGAGCAATTACAACTTGTACCTGTGAAGGGGGATTGGAAGAAATGAATACAACAATATGTCACAATGCTTTAATCCTATATCATGCGTTAGAATTTCCTATACACTTAGAATGAACGTGGCTATGTGTGGTGTCTAGGATATTGTAGCTATATGACACCTTTCTAGAGTACAAGGAACAAGACAACAAGTGAATCTTAGCTTGATTGCTTTTAATAGTCAATGCTCAAGTGTAGCTTAGGCTCGTTATGTGTTCTAAGGCCTCTCCTATTTATAGGGATGGTTTGCAAGTGTCTAGGGACATTCTAGGGAGTGTGTAGAGTGTTCTTAGTGCTTAACTAGCTGTTAGGTGTACATTGGTTGGCTAGAAATTGCTAATCATTTGTGATTGAAAAGAACAATCCAGTTACCTGCTCGGTCAACAATTTGGTTGACCAAACTTTATCCCAATCGAGTTTCTCTTCGACCAAGCCTGGGTTTAAGACAAAATTATTACAACGTCTATTTTCAACTCCCAACTAACAACCACCCAATCTAACAGTCACATGCTTTAGACTGTTTCTTACTCGAGTGAGCTTATTTTCAACCAAATGTTAATTTAGAGCACAATTGTGTAAGTTGTTGAATAGTGCTCACAATTTTGACTGAGGTGTTTCTCGGTCGACAAGAACTTCGATCGAGTGTGTCTCGGTTGACAATTTCTTTGACTGAGGGTGTCCCTATTCTAGACTTTTGAATCACCTACTTAGTGTGTGTTTCAATGTGTGTGGGTGACTCTAACTTTGGGGGAAATCTATCTAAGGGTATAAGTGGGTAAGGAAGATCTGATGCTTGATTTACAAGATGTCTAAGTACTTGTACATTATATTTTTTTACAAGTGTTTACATTTGAGTACAATCATGAGCATTTATACAATTAAGTGCATTTGATCTTCAATTTGCATTTATCTTCATCTTCACACTTAGTAGGATTTCCTTATTCCTTTGAACCCTAAAATACTCAAATAGTATGTTAGATATACAAGAATGAAATGTTTGTAATCATCAAAACAAAGGGTATATTAATGTCCAATTTAGGCAACAATTCAACTCATTGGGATTGAGTTGTCTGGAAGCAAAGACAACCACATGCTTGTTTTGTTTTAACACATATCTAATCTTTGATGTGTCACTGAAGATGATAAAACCTTCATTACCTGAGGGTATGGTCAATATAGGGGTAGAGATGAGCTTTTCCTTCAAATCCTATAGTCATACCCCACACAAGTCGGACCAAAAGAACTTCTCATCCTTTTGAGTGAGCATGGTCAAGGGTAGACCAGTCTTTGAGAAATCCTTAATGAATTTCTAGTAATATCTGGCCAATCCCAGGAACGTGCAAATCTAAGATGCATTCTTTAGGGTTGTCCATTCTTGAACAACCGCTACCTAAGTTGGGTCCACCAAAATGGTTCCTCCAGATATAATGTGCCCGAGGAACATGACTTGGAATATCAAAAACACACACTTCATGAATTTTCCATGGAACTCTACTTTCTTAGGATATCAAGGACCTTAGCTAGGTGTTCAAAGTGTTGTTCTAGGTTGTTGTATTAAACTAGGATGTCATCTATGAACTCTATGACAAAGGTATCAAGGAAAGGCTGGAACACACTATTCATGAGGTTGATGAACACACTTGGAGCATTGGACAATCCAAATGGCATAACCAAAAACTCATAGTTGCCATAGAAGGCTCAAAAAGTGGTTTGTGGGACATCCTCACTCTTAACTCACAACTGATGGTATTCAGACACCAGGTCAATCTTTGAGAAGACTTGAGCAGTTTTGAGCAGGTAAAATAGGTCATCTATACTGGGTAGAGGATATTTGTTCTTAATGATATCCTGATTTAACATTCTATAGTCTATGCACATACAGAGTGATATATCCTTCTTTATAAAAAGGCCCAATGCTCCCCATGAGAATGTGCTTGATCGGGTGAAACCCTTGTGTAGTAGTTCCTGCAATTGCTTCCTTACCTTGAGCAATTCTATGGAAGACATCCTATAAAGTGCCTTGGATTTCATGTTTGTCTCAAGATCTAGCTCTATGGAGAAGTCCATTTCTCTCTCCAGAGGTATGCCTGGAAAATCATTCAAGAACACATCAACATAGTCCCTGACTCTCTCTATTCCCTCTAAGGGTTGCACCTTCTATTCCGGCTTAGACACTATGGATAGTAATGCTAGATGACCTTTATCTACCATTTGTCCCACTTTTATGGCTGACATATATAAGCTGGTTGTGGCATCGTGCCTACCTCTAATGGTAAAGGGTGTATGACGTAGTCTCTCCATTCTTATTTTATTTTCCCTATGGTCTAATTTTTTTCTTCTATAGTTATAAATAAAGTCATTCCTATAATGACATCAAAACATTCATATCAAGTAGAATGAAGTCAGTAGGGAGCTCATTGCTCATATATTTAACATGTATGACTGATATCTTAAGGAGGGATGAGAACATATGACCACTAGGGGTAGTGACTTCTAAGACATATCCTAAGTCCTTAAAGTCAAAACTATTGAGCTTTGGGCGATCACTGGAGCTGTCCATATGATATGGACTAAACGTAATAAGAGTCTGCATAATGGAGGCTCATCAAATTTCATTGAAATCTTCAATCAGCTTGCTCGCGAGATTAGGATGCTCCATTTCAATTTCAATACTAGTCTTGATGTACCTCCTCTTATAGCTAGGAATTGGGATCTCTTGTAACCAATTTCCTAGAGTGATGTAACCACATGTTTGGGTGTGGTTTGTAACTTTGTCCCCTTTGGGGTTTTAGAATATATTTACCCAAAATTTCCACACAAAATAAGTCCTTAAAGTCCATGTAAAGCATAGTTGTGATATTTATTGAGATGAAAGTATTAGTAGAACCAAAGTCAAACAAATCTTTCACATTATGCACCATTATACCAATCATGCCTATATTGTTTTAATAATAAGAAAACTATTATGTACTTCATGATAAATGATAGAAAATGGAATTCTAAGGATTGTTGCCTTCTATGAACTAGTTCGCATTGGACTGAGCATCATCATTTTCAATGGTGAAGACTTGGGCCTGTCGGTATTCTCCTTTAAGTGGGGATGCTCCCTGGGGTGTTGTAGCCATAGGTCGAGCCACTGCTGGATCTAGACATTAAGGGTCAGGAAGAGTATGGGTGGACCTTATATGTACCTCTTGCTGGAAATGGTATCACACCTTCTTCTCATGGTAAGACCTACATGGGTGCTTCTTCCCATAGGTGCGACACTCGGGGTGACGTTTCTCCTAACGAAGCTTTCCCCTTCCTCCATTCCTTCCCTTTTGATTATTATGTCCTCGACCCTTTCTATTATCATTCCTTGGGCCAGAATTCCTTTGGTGAACCCTAGACATCCCTTAGGCATGTTCCGTGCAGGCATGACTATATTCTCCATGTCTAAGGAAAATTTGAGGGCCTCTATGAATTTTATGGGCTGACTCACCATCATGTGAGGTTTTATCTATTTCTTCTGGTTGTACTTCTCTACTTGTAGATGCCGTATGGCTTGAGTAATGAATGGATCTGTTTGCTGTCAAAAAAAATGTGAGGTGTTATTTGAGGGTTCAAGCACTCTAAAAAATGTTCCACTCATCACTCTTCATTTGTGACATAGCAAAAATGCTCCAGAAGGAGAAACTTTTAAGCATAGTCTGCCATCGTCATGTTACCTTGATAAAGGAGCATGAATTGCTTTTCCTTCTCCTTGTAGCTAGGGCTTTGAATGAATCTTATGGAGAAGATGGTATGGAAGTCCATCCATGCCATGGGTTATACAATCAAGTCTCAATCTATGATGTAATTCTCCCACCAAATCCTGGAGGCTCCTTCTAGAAGGTGAACATCAAAGAGAGCCTTCTTATTGGGTTGCACCTCCAGAATGCGAAAGCCAGTCTCCACAGCTAGGAGCCAGATGTCCACCTTTTTAACCACCTCCATCTTGTACTCACCCCAAAACTTTTCTATATTCAGCTTGATGAAGCTGAGGATGGTGTCTCTGAGGCGAGGGCAGACCTGTAGAGGTTCACCATTCTCATCTCTGGAAGCATCCTTGAGTGCTAGGGCACCAATGACCTTTGTGAGCTTCTTTTGTTGCTCTATCCAGAGTGAATCGAGGTTATCAACAACTACTTGACCGATTGTCGATGCGGAGCTGAGAACATGGTCGAGGTCATCCTTGGGATCATCTTCCATTAAAGGTTCACCTTTGGGGTCAGGACCATCTTCAAGGTTCGACATGCCAAAGGGGACAACCTCGTGCTTATTACCTCTCTTAGTGGAAGCCTCGTCTTCCATTTTTTGCTTCTTGTAGGACTCACCCTCCATAGAACTCTTCCTCTTCTCTGAGGACAACCTCTTCTTGCATGAGCTCCTCCCCTTTGGATAGTCCCTGGGTGTGTCATCGGGGATGGCAGTGTTCTTGATGCAGACCATGTTGGTTCACATAAATAACCTCGTTTTAGTTTTATGTTTAGGGCATTTAAAGCATCATATAAGATTATTTCCATGAATCTTATTTACATGCATTTAATATTTGGCAGAGGATGCCTTAATCCCTAATATCCCTAATGTTAGTACTTAAAAGGGTAGAGGAAGCAGTTATTAGGTCCCTAGCATTTTGGTGCATGAATGAAGGGGGTAGAGAAGGGATGAAATTAGATGAGAAAAAATTCTACATGTATTTTATTTCAAGTAAAATCCTCTGACTTTGGTTAGCTAGGATGCACATACATGAGATTCCTCGTAAACGGACTAGTGATGTGGAGGAAAGTTTTGCCAAATCTAGGGTCGTGGTCCCTTCTAGACACAATCGTCTTTAGAAAATACTTTAATAATTCCCTTGATCTCTACAAAACTCTTAAAAATTTAATAATTATTAAAAGTTAAATGGTAAACCAAGCTCTGATACTAAATGTGCGACCCTTCCCTCTGCTATCACCAATTACTATGGACTGAGAGGGAAAGGGCCATTATCATATTTACATGATCAAGGTTTATCAATTAATCAAAAATAACTATATATTTTATTGAATGGAAAAGAGTTTAGTACAATATGAAAGATAAACTTTTCACTAAGGGGTTACATGACATGGAAATCTATTGCTTGCAACTGGAAACAATAACTATTTATTTAAATCCGTCATGGTAACTTTAAGCATCTTTCCTTTTGGTGTCTTCTTCTCAGGATATCCATTCTGTAGATTAGTAGTAGTTTACCTAAAATTCCATGAAACAAAATAATGGTCAGTATATCAAGATAAATTGGTGTGGGGGGGAACAAAATATTCATCCATACCAAGAATTAGGATTAAGAAATTGAACAAGCATTTTCTTGTTTTAACCTCACCACACTTATTCTCTTTTCTTAATGGTGTGTCCTCTCTATAGGGTAGCCTCTTTGTGGGGAACCCTCTCCTTAGGGTTTGGTCCTTGTAGTGGACATATCATAAGCTTCCCTCACCTAGGCTTGGTTTCATACACAGACCTTCCTTCCTGGTCTTGGCCTGAGGTAATCTTCCTTTCCAAAATTGATCACCAGTCATTCCCATAATGAATTTATTCACCCCATGTTCGTTAACTCACCATAGATTATTTAGGTTTGACCATGTTACATTTATATAAGATTATATCCATAGTGACTTTATAGATTATAGGAAGTAAATAAACATGCATGCATTTTAATTGCAATCCAATTGGGAAAAACCCTGAGATACCACAGAATTCGGTCAAGGCGATTAGTCATGTGTAACCACATACCTTTCTCAGATGTAGCTTAAATTCCAAGTAAACATGCGCAGTTGAGAATAAGTAAGAAATCACCCTAAAATTAATGTTTAACACACAAGTATTACTATTTTATTCATAATCTAACATTAACACTGACTTGGGTTCCAAGTTACGGTTTACGGATCAAATTAGGGTTTCATTAGGGCTTTGGCTTTTCAAACCCTAATGATCACTTTTAATGCCTTTTTGACTCACAAAATCCAATTTTGTTATCATATGAATTATTAAACTCAAATAAATTCAAAATTTCCTTTTTATGCAAAAAGATTAAACTTTATCAATCTAAGTCATTTAAGCAAGTTTCAATCATTAGAACTAAGAAATTAGGGTTTCCATTTTTTATATAGTACAATTAGTAACTTTAGACACTTTTATAATTTTGAGCAAAAATACGTTTTGAAAGTAATTTTATTGAAATCCCTGCATTTTTATGATAAAATTTCATATAAAATATGTCATTATTGGGTAATCCTATAATTTTTTTATGATTTTAGCAAAATTAATTATTTCTGGCCAATAGGGGCTCATCACCTAGGCGATGAACCTGAGTCCTGACTGTGCTAGCAAGGCTGGGCCGAGCCAATGGGCTCATGTGAAATAGGCTTCCTACACTCACGTGACGAATCTTGTTAGAGAGAGTGAAAAAGGGTAAAAAGACATAAAAGTCCTAACATGTAAAGAAGAGGAGTCACATGCAAATGGGTCTTTCCACCAAGGATCATCTCATTCCTTGGTTCTCCTTTTCCTTCGTGAGTAGGAAGTCAACCGAGTAGTTGACTTCAAGACTTGATCTCTCCCAGTGGGACACGAAGGCACCACCACGTCCACTGCACCTCACATGACTCAAGAATGACACCTAATTGCTCAGAGATGATCTGGACTAGCAGAATAATGAGGCGGTTCCTCTGATTGCACAGAGATGGGTTTGTGAGATGATATGCAAGCTTAGTGATGAAATTGGTGTCTGGGATTGGTGCCATAGGCCTAGAAGAGTTTCGTGTATAGTTTGGGGGTCTTATAGAGGATGGTCATCTCCTTATATGGGCTAGGCTATGTCGAGTTGGAGATCAAAGGATATGAGAATTATGGAAAATCTTAATAACCTTCCAATGGAGGTGAAATTGGAGTTTAATGGACTTAGAATTGTCTCTTGATTGTAATGTAAAGATTTCCAAGAATTCTTGCAAATTGGAGAGAGATAAATATGAGAAATCAATTTGAAACTAACTGCTCCTGGTTTCCCTTTTTGGCTCAAGGTGATGATGATCTCCTGATCATCAGATCTTGATCCTAGGGCCAAAAACATGTACGACAATATAAATGACCATGAGTTAATTTCCTATTTGGAATATATATGTATATATATGTGACATTAAATTCATATCCCTTTTGAATCAACACTTTAGGAAAAACCATTTAATTAATGTCTCTCTCTCCTTTTATTCCCAAATTTTAAAGGAGAGTCTTGATAACTTATATTAGGTGTGGATGAGATTGGTGATCAAAATACTCAAGTTAAAAATACTATTATTTGTTTCCAAATGTCCTCTTTATTTTATTTATTTAAGGAATAAAATTAATTCTTTTTTCTTCCCTACTTGTCTTTATTTCTTATTTTGATAACTTATTCTCATTAAAAATAATATGGGACTGAAACCAAACCGTTAGTTTCCTTCAACACCATTTTTTTAGAAAAATACATATAATTCCATATTTTAAATTATTAATACGCATTAACTTCAGTAGTTTATTTAATGCTAGATTTTCTCTTTTTCTTTTCCCCATATTTATTATCAAATTATTGAAAATAGTAGAACCATAAAAACCATTGCAAAGGAGAATTCAAAAATTAAGTCCATACATTTAAAACAAAGCACATCAAGTTTCTAATATATTCTTAATATTCAAATATTTGCATTTCAAATATCTAAATACATGTGAGAAACCATGTTACAACATACCCAATCATCATTCCTAGGTTCAACGCCCCAAACATTAAACTTAAACCAGAAGTCATCTCCATGATACAAAACATGACCTTTGGGGGAAGTTCTCAAGACAATAACCCTTACCATCATATGGATGCCTTTTTAAATATTTGCAACACCATAAAGATGAACATGATACCTCAAGAAGTAATTTACTGCAAGGGATTCAACTTTTTTCTAAGGGATAAATCCCTAGCATGGTACCTTGGTTTTCTGACAAAAACATCAATGGATGGGAACCTTTAGCTGACATCTTTCTCACCAAGTTCTATCTAATAGAAAAAAACTCTTAGAAATAGGCACAAGATCACTGGCTTTGTCCAAAAGCCACATGCCTGTATGAAGCATGTAAAATATTCCAAGAATACCAAAGGGACTACCCTCACCACAACTATGTCAAGGGTTTTTTAGTCACAACCTTCTATCATGGGCTTACCTCGGCTGAAAGGACTTCACTAAATGATGTTTTAGGAAGTGACTTCCTAGGAAAGAACTCGAAGAAAATAATGAAGATCATTGACAACATGGATTCCCTACAAGCCGGTCTGGATTAAGATAGGGGAATAAATGATGAATGCATATTCATCAAGGTTGCAATCGTCATCCTTGGCCCAAGTTTGCTCCGATCATTTTCTTTTATTGCCTAAATCTCCTCTTATACATCTTTACTTAGCTTGATTGGATTATCCTTATTTGTGTTCGGTTTATCCATGGTTTTAATTAAACCATGCATCTCTGTGTAGGCCCACGAGCACTGCGGCCCATCCTCTAATCAAGGCCCTTTTTGCTATTCCAAGTCAGAGGCACTGCGGGCTCCTGCTTGATACCACGGTCAACACCTATCTCCCTATAGTAATCGCGGTCCTCCCTCACCCTAGAAACACATCTACCCCTCCTAGTCATGCCCATGATCTCAAGTCTCTTTCCTTCAACCACTGTCCTGCCTATACTCCCTATCCAAGGCCGTGGAGTGCACCCTACCAACACCGCGACCTCAAACACTCACGGTTATCCACGCTCCACTCATGCATCATGACCATCGCCAGAAGAACCTGATCGTGGCAACAATACCGCGACCAGGGCCCTACTGGACCGCGACCTGCACCAACACTTCTCCTCCAAAGCCATGACGTTGCCCTCTCGATGCTCACCGTCCGCGACAACCTTCGCTAGCTTGTAGAGAACCTACATCTCTACCCAACCGCGATCATCCTGCCCTAACCACGACCCGCAGTGTTAGTCTCCACAACCTCCCGTGGCTCCCCCTTCATATCTACCACCACCGGCTAGATCCTACCATGACTCCTCCCTTCACCCCCGCGTCCTACATCCGCGGTCAACTCCAGCATCTACTGCGATGCTGAGGAGCACTCCCTACTAATCACAATGCCTACATCAGACTGCAACCCACGGCGATCGAGCAACCAACCGTGGCCTACACCACCTACAACCCTAACCTCCGTAGTTTGTATCCACATCGACGTCCATCCCTTAACATCACCACGATAAGTGCAACAGAACTAGACCACGACTGGGGTAGTCTCCACTTCGCCCGCAATCAGTGCAACCAATACTTCATCCCACAATCAGTGCTCTTCACAAGACCTCGACCGAGGTCCAACAACACCCAACAGTGACCCATCGCCTATATTACCCAGCCACCCCTACCATCTAAAGGTATCGACTCTAGATGCCACTAGGCTACCGCTCTGTGCCCAACCTAGGGAGTACGATCTCCATAGCTAAGAGCCAATCTCTGTGCTGTTCTTGCACCTCCATTCATTTAGATCTGAGGTGGAAACCCAGATCTGTAGCCATCTATCTACATCTCCAATGTCGTGCATATGCCATCACATCCACGATATACTCCTCCTACTGCGAGCAAGGGATACGAGAAGAGAAGGAAGGTGGAGAGAGGAGATCTGCCTCGTCTGTCGTGGTGTTCTTCCCTCCTCGTTCCAGATCTGCTCTGCCGGCGTGTAGAAGACAGTTTCTCCACTGATCTATGATCATCTTCTCCACCATGGCCATGGCAGAATCTTCCCTCTCTCTTGTTCTTTTTGTTTCTCTCACCATGAGCGAGTAGTTTCCTTTTATTGGGGTGCAGGGACTAGACCCACTGCCCATGCTTACATGTCCATTTATTAAACATTCTATGGCTTATATATAGCTCTCCATTTCGTTGTTAATCGTTTATTTCATGCTTTGTGGATTGATCACCTACCTTGCATGATCTTTTATTTCCTACATTGTAAGAACTTCAATGCGTAGGTTTTTGATATCGATTAATACGGTTGACTCCATGACGAGAACTTCTGAAGGGATTCCCTGAAGTCATAAGTGTGTGATCTATGAGGGGACAAGACATCTAGACCACGGTGACACTTCTGTGTGCTTGACGTCAGTATGGGGGGTCGCAACTTTAGTTGTATATTTGTATCTTCAGAGTACTAGGTGAGTGATCTGTAGGGGACAAGACATCTAACCTGCAGTGATGCTTCAGCATGCCTGACATCCTAACGGGGGGTTTGTAGCTCCATTTGGATGGTTATATATAGACTAGACGTGTGTGTTTGGATATGTTTGCATGTGTAGCGGTGGTGAATCCTGGGTCCATCCCAGCAATTCCCATCATTAATATTTAATCAACTTTTAATCCTGATCTATACTTTCCTGCAAGTAGTTTAATCCAAATCAATCAACTTTCATTATAAATATTAGTCATGATTCAACTAGATTCGACTAGTAAGATTCTTAAAAATGTTGTCCCTTGGGATTCAATTCTTAACTATACTGCGATAAGACCCGTCCTCTTGCGGGTGGTATTATTGCACAAGGTTTTGGTAAAGACTCAGGGATTTCAGCCCTGGGTGAGTTTGTTAGTGCATTAAGAACCACGTCAAATTCTGGCAACGTTTCCGGGGACAACATAATCATCTAGTTCAATCTAGATCTATTGAGACTAATCTAGGATTTTACTTTTACTTTTGATACTTTTGAGCATCTACCCGAATTCGACTCTACTCTACCCATATAAATACTGAAAGATCTTTCCATCCTAGGTACCCCCAAAGACTAGTGCATGCACCGCTCGAACAGTTCTAACCTTGCAGTTAGATTTGACCCTGAGATATAATGAAAATTTCATAACCAGAGTAGAGAGAACCAAGCTAGGATGGTGCAAGAGGAGGAAATTGCCCGAAGGGTGGCTCAAGCCCTTAATACGCAAAGAGATAGGCCTATGCAAGAAGCCCGAGCTATAGTTCAAGAAGAAATTCAAGCAGCTCAATCAACAGAGTTACAAAATGATCTTAAAGAGTTCTCCATCCCTAAGGCTGCTGATGTTCATCACCCAATACAACCTCCTCCCATCAATGCTCCTAATTTTGAGATCAGGGCACATTGGGTTACACTGCTTCATAATAGCCCTTTCTATGGTAAGCAAGGAGAAGATAGTTAAGAACATCTTCTAAGGTTTATAGATCTATGTGCTATGACAAAGAAGAATGGAGTCACGGATGATGCCATCATACTCTGTCTCTTCAAATATTCTATTGTCGATAGATCCATGAGTTGGTATAACTCCTTGCAATGTGAACCCATCACTACTTGGGAACAACTTCAAAATGTTTTTTTGGAAAAATTCTATCCTCCTTCCCTCACCTATGAAATTAGAGGCCGCATAACACAATTCATTCAGGCCCCTGGAGAAACCCTTGCAGAAGCATGGGAAAGATACAAAGAGCTTCTATGCAAGTGTCCACACCATGTCATTCCTAAGAATCAACTCGTCGAAATCTTTTGTAGGGGTGTGGATGATGATATCAAGAAGTATTTAGACTCCTCATCTGGAGGAAACTTCATGCATCAAAGTTATGATACTGCATGGAAGGGTGTCACCCTAGGAGATGAAAATCAAGCCAACTGGGGTAGACCCATAGGGAAAGGAGTCCTGAAGGTAGCTATGGAAGAAGCTACTCCTGAATACAAGTATATCGCCAAATCCGTAAAGCTACTAGTTGATAAGTAGGACAATCTCGAATCATCTTTTTCTGCCTATGAAAGAAGGTGCTCACTCCCTCGACAACAAAAACAAGTCAAGTCAACTTCTCTATTTTGTGAAGAATGTAAAGGCACTGATCATTCTACTCTAGCTTTTAATATTCTATATGATGTCATTCTGGGCAATACTTGTACCCAAGGAGTTAATAGTCAAATGGAAAATTTGAATGCTATCCACACTATCCCTGGTTAAGGATATTATAATCCGAATCATAATAGGAACCATCCATGTTTTCAATATGGAAATCCTTCAGGAATGGAAAACTCACAACAACTTGGTTCAAATAACCAACAATGAGGTCCGCTGGGATACCAGTATAACCAACAACAAAATTTCAGGAATCAAGGGAACTTTAGAGGTAACTTCCAGAATAGAAACTACAACCAGTATGAAAATAACTCTCAGTTCCAGAATCCAAACCAAGTCCCTTATCAACATCAACAACAAGGGCCACAAGTTGGTCCCATCTCTTCTAATGACAAACTGTCAACCGTTGAGAATATGCTTTAGTCACAACAGACTATGATAGCAAACTAGCAAGCCCATCAAAAGGCTATTGAATCCCAACTAGCTCAACTTTTAGCTAGCCTCAAGCCTCCTGTTGGGGAATCCTAAGCATCCAGAGCAACTAAAAGCTGTCACCACCTCATTAGGAAAAGTCTATTATGATCCTCCTATCAAGACACCTGTGGTAATTACGAATGATGATGACTTTGCGACTGCCCAAGACTCTACAAAAGCTGAATCTCAACTGAAAGAACCGCTAACCACTGATAAGACAGACAAATCCAGTTTTGAGGAACCTATTATTGTAGATGTGGAAGGCACACCAGAGCTAGTTGTGCCAGTGTACAAGCCTAGTTCTCCCTTCCCAACTCGACTAAAGCAAACAAAGCTTGACACACATTTCAACAAGTTCAAGGAAACAATGAAGAAGCTTCATGTGGATATACCCTTTCTAAATGCATTGGATGAAATACCAGCCTGGAAGAAGTACTTAAAGTTTCTCCTCACAAGGAAATATATAACTGAAGAATATGAGACAGTCAAGTTAGCAACAACTACTTCTGATATTATTCAGAGCAAGATGCCAAAGCAGTAGAAAGACCCAAGATCCTTTGAGATTTTATGCCATATCGGTGACTCTTCATGTAAGAAGGGATTTGAAGACCTTGGTGCTAGCATCTCTCTCATGCCACTTAGCCTTTACAAGAGGCTAGGGTTTGTAGAAATTCTTCTGACTGGCATGACCATACAACTTACAGACAATTCTATGACTATTCCTTTGGGAATCATTGAGGATGTCCCAATCAAGGTTGGTAAAGACTCTTATGTCCCATGTGACTTCGTCATCATGGAAATAAAAGAGGACTCCAGATACGCTCTTATCTTTGGTCGTCCATTCCTTGACACCGCAAGAGCTTTGATTAATGTTGAAGTAGGAACCTTGCTCCTCAGACTAGGTAAAGAAATACTCAAGTTCAAAGTTTTTGAAAGTATGCAAATACCAAGCATGTAAGAAGAAGTCTATTTGATTAATTGCATTGAGCAAATGTCACTCCTCACGCAAGAGAATTATGAACAAGACGATCCTTTAGAAGTGGATGTTGGATAAATTGGATATTATGATAAATCCCTTTATTTCGATGATGACAAACATTTCATTCTTATTAATCTAACGAGCTACTTAAGTGTGCAGGAACAAGGTGATGACAAAGTTCTAGGGAATCCATACGCTTGAATGCTTGTAAATGTCATGCAATGTAATCAATTGTAAACTTGTACAAATATATAATGTACAAGTACTTAGACTTCATGTAAATCAAGCGTTAGATCTCCCTAGCTAAACACCACACTTAGTTAGGTCATCTCCTTCAAATAGGATCACATATGCACACTCATACACACACTTAGTGCCTTAATTGAAAGATTGAAACAGAGTCACTCTCGGTCGACAAACTCCTCGACCGAGACACTCTCGGTCGACAAACTTCTCGACCGAGATTGACTCAAGTAGCCGTTAGACACAGCTGACAAGGTAGTTGGAAGTTGGAAATGAACGTTGATCCAGAGAGCCTGTCGGTCGACAAAACTTCGACCGAGTAGGTATCTCGGTCGACAAATTGTCGACCGAGATGGTCTTTGACAGCAACTGCAGAATAAAGTAACTAGCCGTTACTAATGCACCTAACTTATTCCTAACGGCTAGTTAAGCACTTAGAAACCCCTAGAAGTTGTCTAGAACGTCCTTAAGCATCCATAGGCCATTCCTATAAATAGGACATGCCTTAGGACACCTAAATACACCTAAGCTACACTTGTGCTATACTTGAGCTTGAATACACATTGGCAATACTGTTTTGAGCAATAGAGCAATTCCTACATTTGCTATTCATTCCCATTGCTCCCATTTCGTGTCCTATAGGCTAGCATCTCCTTTCCACAGCACTTACACTTCTACACTCATTGGTTAGGAGATCAATACGCTTGATATAGGCAAATCAAGCCTTGTGCTTAAAAGGATAAGTTGTAATTTCTGTTTTCCTTCTTGTTCCTTTTATTCTTTGTATTCTCCTTGCTACTCCTAGGGTTGGAGGCTGCGGATTGGAGAAGGTTCTTCTCGGAGGAGAAGGTGGACTTCAAGCTACTTCAAGAAGGCTATCGCAACGGGAAGCTACTTCAAGAAGGCTATTGCAACGGGAAGCTACTTCAGGAGGAAGGCTGCTTCAAGGTTGGTGCAATTACTTCTAGGTGAAGGCTGCTTCAAGGTTGGTGCGATTACTTCTAGGTGAAGGCTGCTTGAAGGGCTTAGGGAGAGAATTGTAATTTTATGTAAAGTCCTTGCGAGGTAATAAAATTAAATTCTTTCCAAATCCCGGTTGGGTAAGCAACCGGGTAGTGGACTGACAACTTTAGTATTTTCTAAAGTTGGAACCACTCTAAATCCTTGTCCCCTTACCCAATATTTTGTGGTTGGTTGTTTGAGTTTCAATAATTGTTAAAATAATTCAAAAACTCTATTCACCCCCCCCTCTAGTAGTTTTTCAATTGGTATCAGAGCAGGCTTCAAGGAACCCTAACCAGGTCTTGAAGAATGAAGGGTGGTGGTGTCTACAACCGCAAGCAAAGGAGCAACTTGGACCAACCTTCAACAAGTTGCAATTGGTGTTTAGGAACAAGTCACACAACAATCGGTTGTCCTTGGAGAGAAAAGAAGAAAGAGGTCCACAAAAATTGTCTCATTGCTACAACAAATGAAGAAGAAGAAGAGGTAAGCCTTCTCGATTTATCAAAAGAAGAGCTAATTTCTAGTCTTGAAGAAACACATAATAAGTATATTGAGTGCAAGAAGAAATTAAAGAAATCTAATAAAACAAATGATGAGTTGAATGCTAGACTTCTTGCTCTTACATCTGAAAATGAAGATCTCAAAAAGGTTATTGAAGATCATGATATTAAGCTAAAATCTGTAGAAGCAAATTGCAATCTTCTTTCCCTAGAAAAGTTAAATTTGCAAACTCAAGTAAATGATCTTCAAAAACAACCTATTTTGTGTACACATCTAGATTATGATATTATTGTGAAAGAAATAGATTCTTTATTATCTAATCTAGATCAAGCGAAGATGGATATCAAGAAGAGAATGGATGAAATTGTTAAGTTACAACAAGAAATCAGTAGCTTGAGTAACAATGATATTCTCGATAAAATCTTAAGTGATCCTTATCGTCAAATTGGAAGGAGAGGACTAGGTTATAAGCCTAAAGGAAAATCTCATCAAAAACCTAGTTGGAGAAGGACACAAGCACTAGAGAGTCAATCCATGTATGTACCTAGAGGCAAATATACATATGTACCAAAGAACAACCTAGAACAAAAACATAGAAAGAGACTTGAGGTTGATTCTATATGTTTCCATTATTGCTTACGTCTTGGACATTACTCCTTTTCATGCCCTTACAAGAAAAAGGATGTTGAGTTGGTATGGGTTCCAAAAACCTCCAAACTAAATGAACGGAATTAAGTTGAGATATGACCAAGGACCTTAGTTGCATATTTCTATGTCTATCTCAACTCAACATAATGGGATAATAAATTAATTCAAGTTTTTAAACATCTAAATTGGATATATACAAAATCTTTCAAATTGCAAAAATAAAATTTTGCCTTACTCATAGCTAAATTGTTAATAAAGATTTGGATACAATTAGTTGGGATTTGATCTAAAAGTTTTTTTGATGTTCATAAAGTCTATCTCAACTAAACTGAGTCTTCAAATTGTTTAATTGAGTAAATAACCATTCATGATTTACTTATAAACAATTACTGAGAATGGTTCTGAAAACAATACAGAAACCTGATCGGTCGAGAAATCTTCGACCGAGCAGTCAGTCGGTCGAGAAATCATCGACCGAGCAGGTTACTGATGTCAGTCTGAAATAAGTCTGCTGAATAATTCTACAAAGGATCAATGTGCTATCTATTTGCTGTTAATAACTGTTTTACATGCACAAATTATGGAAATCATCTTTGGAACACTTATATGAGATCATTTTTATCTATGAATCATATTTGATTTAAGTTAAGGAAAAATTACTGTTTTCATGGTAACCCTTGGAATATCTATACATGAACCATGTGTGTATTGAAATTTGTTTTAAATGATCATAATTATTGCATTTATATGCTGATCATTGTATATGCTTCAATTGTTCTATCATTACACCATGGATATGCTTCATCATGATCATTATGTTTCATTGGTTTGTCTAAAATAATCTTTGATTCATATATACAAACCATGAATGGATATTATTCTTGATCATTGTGATTCAGATAAATTGAAAATGCCATTAGCATAAAAGCATCTTGACATAATAAACAATGATTGTGGACATAGCTTGTGATAAAATAATGATGTTGCTATGACAATCCAAACGGTGCCTCTTAGAACAAAAATATTAATGTTTTTATCTATTTGTTTGTTCTAAGAAATCAAAAGAAAAAATCTTGACTTTAAGATATTAATCTTGCTTTCAAAATATATGTCTCTAAAGAATCTTATGATTAATATGAAAATAAGGGTATAAGAAGAAATGTGATTTAATATGTACCCATAGCAAAGCTTATGAAAACATCATTCACAATGAATGTAAAACATGCGTTCTAGAAAAATCAAGGACAAAGACTTCACTATGATGCCCATATTAAGTCTTCATAATAGGTATATCTTAATATGCTTTAAATAGATATTTATTTAAAGCTATCTGCAGAAATTATACTTCACATATGAATGTTTAAATTGGAAATCTGCAGAATTTGCCTCTTGGTTGAAATTAAAATTGACCAAGGGGCGCTATGGTCGAAGTCAAAGTCGACCTAAAATAAGCTTTGACAAAATGCTTATTTGGACATCATTTTATTATACTTAATCTTAGTATACTTTTGATAAAGGTCAAAATCAAAATTTAAAATTATTTGTGACCTTAGAAGCATCAAACTGCTTAAATTGTAAGATTAAGGGGGAGCTCATAACAACAAATTGGTTTAATTGATTAAGAAGCTTAGAAAAACATTGTAAACATCATTTGAAGCTTGTTACGACCTTAGTATTTTTACTCTTGATTATGAAGAAATCTATGAATTTCATAAAAATGATATATCTTGTACTTAAAGGAACTCTCTAAACTAATCAGGGCTTAACATCCCTTGCATTTGGTTGGAGACATTTTTTTCTACTCTAAGATTAAAGGATTCTCATTTAATTTAGGGCTTAACATCACTTGATAAATGAGATATAAATATACATACATCATAAGCTTAAGGGAATCTCATATCATTTCAAGGCTTAACATCCTTTGCAAATGATTGAGAAATAAATTGTGGATAAATTAGACAAAAATCTATGTTCCTAATAGGATATCTATTTAAGGGGGAGCATAATATAAAATTAAGGGGGAGAAGAAAAATAAAATATTCAACTTGGATATCTTTTTGAAATGACAAAGGGGGAGAAAGAATATAAAATCAAAAATATAAATAAGTTTCATAACATCTTGGCAAGCACTCACTTGCAAAACATAAATGGCTACAAAAGGTAATTTTCAGGTATGAAACTCACATGCTTTATATTTCCTTATTTCATATTTAAGAAATGTTTGTCATCTTCAGAAAGGGGGAGATTGTTGGATAAATTGGATATTATGATAAATCCCTTTGTTTCGATGATGACAAACATTTCATTCTTATTAATCTAACGAGCTACTTAAGTGTGCAGGAACAAGGTGATGACAAAGTTCTAGGGAATCCATATGCTTGAATGCTTGTAAATGTCATGCAATGTAATCAATCGTAAACTTGTACAAATATATAATGTACAAGTACTTAGACTTCATGTAAATCAAGCGTTAGATCTCCCTAGCTAAACACCACACTTAGTTAGGTCATCTCCTTCAAATAGGATCACATATGCACACTCATACACACACTTAGTGCCTTAATTGAAAGATTGAAACAGAGTCAATCTCGGTCGACAAACTCCTCAATCGAGACACTCTCGGTCGACAAACTTCTCGACCGAGATTGACTCAAGTAGCCGTTAGACACAGCTGACAAGGTAGTTGGCAGTTGGAAATGAACGTTGATCCAGAGAGCCTGTCGGTCGACAAAACTTCGACCGAGTAGGTATCTCGGTCGACAAATTGTCGACCGAGATGGTCTCTGACAGCAACTGCAGAATAAAGTAACTAGCCGTTACTAATGCACCTAACTTATTCCTAACGGCTAGTTAAGCACTTAGAAACCCCTAGAAGTTGTCTAGAACGTCCTTAAGCATCCATAGGCCATTCCTATAAATAGGACATGCCTTAGGACACCTAAATACACCTAAGCTACACTTGTGCTATACTTGAGCTTGAATACACATTGGCAATACTGTTTTGAGCAATAGAGCAATTACTACATTTGCTATTCATTCCCATTGCTCCCATTTCGTGTCCTATAGGCTAGCATCTCCTTTCCACAGCACTTACACTTCTACACTCATTGGTTAGGAGA
The DNA here is from genome assembly GCA_963693085.1 of Alisma plantago-aquatica. Taxonomy (NCBI): domain Eukaryota; kingdom Viridiplantae; phylum Streptophyta; class Magnoliopsida; order Alismatales; family Alismataceae; genus Alisma; species Alisma plantago-aquatica. Next base: position 882,443,701 of record OY856414.1, on the reverse strand, counting down.
TCAATACGCTTGATATAGGCAAATCAAGCCTTGTGCTTAAAAGGATAAGTTGTAATTTCCGTTTTCCTTCTTGTTCCTTTTATTCTTTGTATTCTCCTTGCTACTCCTAGGGTTGGAGGCTGTGGATTGGAGAAGGTTCTTCTCGGAGGAGAAGGTGGACTTCAAGCTACTTCAAGAAGGCTATCGCAACGGGAAGCTACTTCAAGAAGGCTATTGCAACGGGAAGCTACTTCAGGAGGAAGGCTGCTTCAAGGTTGGTGCAATTACTTCTAGGTGAAGGCTGCTTCAAGGTTGGTGCAATTACTTCTAGGTGAAGGCTTCTTGAAGGGTTTAGGGAGAGAATTGTAATTTTATGTAAAGTCCTTGCGAGGTAATAAAATTAAATTCTTTCCAAATCCTGGTTGGGTAAGCAACCGGGTAGTGGACTGACAACTTTAGTATTTGCTAAAGTTGGAACCACTCTAAATCCTTGTCCCCTTATCCAATATTTTGTGGTTGGTTGTTTGAGTTTCAATAATTGTTAATTAATTCAAAAACTCTATTCACCCCCCCTCTAGTAGTTTTTCAGTGGATCTAACAAACCCATCTACTGATGACTCCATTGACAAACAAGTAAGGAATTGTGTTCTCTAACTCAACGCTGCAAAACAAGATCCTGAATCTATCTTTAAGGAACTCAAGGTTGTGAAAATGATCATCAGCTAAAATACCCACCTAAAAGACCACCAGGCTTTAGTAGAGATGGAGGACCATCTGTTCTCACTCGTAACATGACATACCAACAAAATAGGAGCAAATACCAAGGCTAAGGCCAAAATCAAAATAGAATTTCAAGCGAGCTAAGCCAGGACCGAAATCTAAATAGAAAAACCATTCAACAAGAGTTGGTTTTTGAACTTTTTGAATTCATGAAAAGAAAAACATCTATGAATGAACAACTAACTCAAATCTCCATAACAAACACCATGTATTGAACACAATGCAGACCCAACTGGGGGGTGTAACAACTCAAATGGCTGACATGCAAACCCATGCCAAAAAAATTGATCAATTGATGGCACAACTATCAGATCTTATAATGAAACCACAAGGATACCCTCAAATATCGAGAGTAAAAAATGTTTACTCTTATGTTGGTAAATGTCCTAGAAGAACCAACAAGAAAGATTACCCAAAAGAACACTCCTACTACCAAGTCTCAACTTGAAATTATTATAGTAGAAGAAGAATCTGAAGTAGAAACTTCTAGCAAAAAGGTTAAGGCAAAGGACAAGGGTAAGGGCAAGGGAAAGAAGACAATAAAAGAGAGGAAATCTGATCCTGTTGAAGAAGCTTTTGTAGATAGGGATCCTTATGCACCAAGGGTTCCTTTTCCATATAAGCTAATCAAATATCACTTGAAGAAGAGGTATGAAAAATTTCTAGAGGTTGTTAAGAAACTGCACCTTGATGTTCGTTTCCTTGATGCTATTGAAGAAATGCCAACATACAAAAAGTTCTTTAAAGTCCTGATCACAAAATGAAGATGAGGAGACCATGTTGAGATGGTAAGGCTAGAAAAGATGTCAAGTGATTTTGTCCAAGCAAAATGCCTGCCAAGTAGAAAGACCCAGTAGCTTTCAAAATCCCATTCAATGTGGGAGACAATGAAGTAAGATAAAGTCTGGCCAATCTTGGATCAAGTATTAGCCTTATGCCTTTCACTCTAGCTCAGTGGATAGGACTAACTGACATGCTCAAGATAGGAATGCAAATTAAATTAGTATATCATTTTTTTATGAAACTGGAAGGGATTGTAGAGGATGTTCCTATCCAAGTGGGATGAATTTTTATACCATCTGACATAGTTGTGATAGGCATAGTGCAAGAACCAACTTGTCCAATCATCACTATCTAATTAGGATAGATTTGATAGACATTGAAGATGGAATCATCACTATCTAATTAGGGAATGATCATATCGATTTCCATGTTCAAGACGGCATGAGAGGACCATATCCTTTTGGGCTAGTCTATTTCATTGATGGGTACAATCAATTCTATGAGGTGGTTGAAGAGAAAAATTCCATATTTGACCCACTGATGAGAGATATGAATGATCCTATCCCAGATATTAAAGATCCATAGGTAGTCAAACTTCTTGATTATCTAAATCAACCTATTAATTATTATAGTTATGAAGAAGATGACAATTTAGAGACAGTAAAGTATGCCTCTTTAGAGAAAATTCCAGAAGAGAAGGAAGCACATAAGACAAAACCAGAGCTAAAGCATCTCCCTAAAGGATTAAAGTATGAATTTGTTGATACTGAAGAAAGGAATCCAATTATTATAATTCTTTCCTTGATAAATGACCAGCTATAGAAGTTGTTGAATGATCTCAAGCTGATAAGGAAGGAAATATGATACTCTATTGAAGATATAAAAAACCTAAGACAAGCCCTTTTCATGCATAGAATAAATTTGGAAGAGAATGCCAAACATTTGGACCAACCTCAAACAAGGTTGAATCAAAACCTGAGAGAGGTAGTAAAGAAATAGGTCATTAAACTCCAAGATGTGGGTATAATATAACCAATAAGAAACATCAATAGGGTGAGCCCAATACACGTGGTCCCTGAAGAGAGGCATAATAGTAGTGAAGGATGAAAAGGGCGATGAAGTGGCAACACAAATAGTAAGTGGGTGGCCCATATGCATCGACTATAAAAAGCTCAATGTTGCACCAAGAAAGATCACTTTCCATTGTCATTCATAGATCTAGTCCTGGAATGATTAGCCCATCATTCATACTTCTGCTTCTTGGATGGATACTCGGGATTTTACCAAGTTTTTGCTCACCCAAAAGACCAAGAAAAGACCACCTTCACCTGTATCTATGGGACATCTACCTTTTGAAGGATGCCATTCGGACTCTGCAACACACCAGGCCTTTCAAAGGTGTATGATTGTGGTATTTGTAGACTTCCTAGAAAATATCATGGAAGTATTCATTGATGATTTCTTAGTGTACAATAATGATTTCAACATTTGTTTGAAGAACCTATATTCACTTTTGAGAAGATGCGAAGATAGACATTTAGTTCTAAATTGGGAGAAATACCATTTTATGGTGCATGAAGGTATAGTGCTTGGGCATAAGATCTCTGAGAAGGGAATGGAGGCAGATCTGAGAAATGTGTAAGCCATATCCAAACTGCCACTCCTATATCTGTAACATAGGTGAGAAGTTTTCTAGGTCACACATGCTATTACAAAAGGTTTATCAAAGTTTTTTCTAAGATCTCTAAACCCATGTCTAATCTACTAGTCAAAGATGCCATGTTTTATTTCACAGAAAAATGCCTAAAGGCTTTTGAAACCCCTAAAAGTACTTTGATGACTGCACCAATTCTCCAAGCTCCATATTGGGAGCTTCCTTTTGTGGTAATGTGTTGTGACTTCCCTGAATTTTCTAAAACTTAATCTAATGTGTGATGTCCAAATTAAAACCTCACCTCAGTGAGAATCCCAATTTAAACACCCCACACTAGGCTAAGAAGAATAAAATCAAGGGAATTAAAAGGAAACAATAGTAGCACATGCACATAAACAATAATAAAACCATACAACAAATGTTCACCATTCAACATATAATTACAACATGAATTGTTACAACATTTGATATTACATATTGAACAACAAACTTCTACATATACATGTACTACATCTAAACAACATGATCTTAAGACAATAGGTCCACATGTGCATCAACTCACCACACAACTCTCAACTATCATGGTCTTTCAAGATCACATGTCTACAACCTAAACAAAAGATTACATGTGGCACACGTTAGCACAATATTCAAGAATATTGTACTGAGTACGCCTACATGTCTTTTTATATACCTCTAATTACTAAGCTTGGAAATAAGATAAAACAAGGACTTGGCAGTAAGAAACAAATATAAGAAAAGGCATATACTTTCACAAAGATAATTATTAACAAAAGAGAACACATAGTTTAAGCACAATTTCCATCATATATCTCGTGCATATGCCACCAAAGGGATAGATGCTTTTAGGCCTTATGATATCCTGCCAAAGAGTTAGATCATATATACAATGTGATCATCTACCAAAGAGTTAGATCACTTCAATGCACTGTACTACCAAAAAATTTAGTGCTATCATATGATGGATTAGATATCTTATGTTTGTCATCTGCATTTCCATATAAGTATGAAAAACATCAAGCAACATATCATTCAAGAACAATCATTTCAATCAATACCATATGCTAGATATTTTTACACACGTAATACAAGCATACTATATAATAAGCCAAGTATGAGGTAATGGCGTACCTTCCAAAGAGATATCCGAAACCACATTCCTGATGTCATCTATATCCTTGGTCAACCCCTGATTAAGATAAGATCATAATGCCATGCATTAGATTCTCATCATCATACATCTCATGTTAACCCTAATTATGGGTCATTAAGGTTTGCATAGTTCATTAGGTTATGCCCACCTTTACTTGTATTCTTGTCTTCAAATTATCTTACAGATGTCATATTTTCCAATTATGTTATAGATTATGGTTCATCACCTGAACATTAGCTTTCATGGTATTTTGTGCACATATTAACCCTAGGTTACATCATTAACCTAAATTAGGGTTTCATAACATGTATTAATGGTCATCTTCATATAACATGAATTCTATGCATCTAACTAATATCAAAGTTCCACACTAGCTTCCATTTACTAATATTAGGGTGTTTTGTAAATTTCATCATTTATTGAGAATGTATGTATTTATTGCATTTTATTTAGGGTTATTAGCCCTAGATAGACATTATAAGAAAATTACATGATTTCGTGCATCAACATCATAATTGCTGACATCATATGGAATATAAGTAACATTTAGGAGTTACTGGAACATTTGCATAATTCTAGTTCATCGTTGGGTATTTATTATACATTAAATGAGTATAATATATATTATGTGATAACAACATAGTTTATTCATAAAAATATAGATATTAGGGTTCCATGTGATTCTATGCATTTTTCTAAACATTTAGGTACCTTGTTTGTAATTTTTGGATAATCGAGCTATTTTCTATGAATTATTGAAGTCTGCATATATTAGAAGATGATTACCTTCTATGGCCAATCCCGTCTTGCCACATGTCCATAAGGGGACGCGACCCTTCTCTATCCCGCGCTGAACTGGATGGTCTTTAGTTTGGTTGGATGGAGGCTGGGTTCAATTGGTTCTTGGCCACATGACCCGGTTTGTATCCTTTCTTTACTCCCTGATGTGAATTGTGAGTCAGGGTCCCCGATCGGGACACTGTTCTCCACACGCACTGTCGCACGAGGTTACTCCGGTGAGGAATCAGAGCCACACAGAAGCTCCTCATCATGTACTTCAACTACCACCACCTTCAGTGTTCTCTTTCAGACTACCTCATCGACTCTCTTGCTCGGATTGGGCTCTAGACCTCCATCCCCACTAGCTCGCCGTTGCAAAGCTCTAACATGGTGGGGAAAAGAGGCAAACTTCCTCTGCTCCACCTCACTCCAACATGAAGCTTCCGAAAGCTTCAAAGGATCTCTACGAACTTGTCTGTATCCTTCATTATTGGTGAGAAGCCTTGCGCATAGGCCTCCAAGGTTGGCCTTCTTCTCTGGCCTACCTTGACTTTGTTAGCATCCTACACACACTGGTAGGACACGAAGCCACTGGGGTTCATCTTCTCTAATCTTACACTTCCTTCTCCCTCTCTTATCTCCCCCAAATCTTCTCTCTAACTCCATGCTACACCTTCGGCCACCACCTGCTCACTTCAAAGGAGAAGTAGCAAAAGGGCTGGTCTCATTCTCCCTGACGAGTCCACTAAAACACTCTAAAGAGGGGACAACCTGGATGATCATTGCACTACAGAGCCAACTTCTTAGTTAGTTTCCCTTCTCGAGCCACGATCACCCACAATCGGTGATCACAACTTCTAGTTCCACTCGCCCACGATCATGTTTAACTGATCTAAAAGGCAAGGTTCTAGCCATTGTATTCAACTCATCTAATGGTGCCCAGAAGGTCACGATGTGAATTCGTGAGTCCTCATCCTGGTGAGCGCATGACACTGCCCAAAATTAGAATTAGGGAAAGACTATTAAATATAGGTCCATCAACAACCAATAATGCCCATTATTTCACAAGGAGCAAACATACATAATTCTCTCTATGATACTCCAATTACCACCAAATTTTAACCATAGATTCCTCACAACTCAAGCCACCTCGTGTACGAATTTGGTGTCAAAATTATATTGTTTGATCACTGAATAAAATACCTCAAAAAGGCATGAACATAGGGATCCAAATCATGATATGAGCATCACTCAACAAGTGGACTCTATCAAAATTCTTGTAACTTCCAATATTATAAACCAAACACATTAATTCACATATGTCCTTGATATTTAAGGGTTCCAAAATTCCACTCCATCACATCCTACACACCTTAAAAGAAATTTCATCCTCGAAATAAATCCAAAAATCCAGTCTATCACATCATATACATCTTAAAAGAAATTTTGTCCTTGAAATTAAACCATACTCTTACTCCAAGGAAAACAAAGAGATATTCATCCATATGTAGGGAACCACTCGTGGTGCAACATATACACAAACAAAAGTGCCATGATTATATCCAAAACACTACTAGGAGGTTTTAAAACATCTAAGGTGAATCCCCCAACATATAACATGGTGTAAATTATTAGAGTGTGTCACATTTCCAATTAGGATTTTTTGACTCATTTCACCCAAGCATCATATTTAAACTATAAATTATGCATGGAATTTTTCACATTTTATGATTTACATCCTTGAACATAAGGTTCTAACATCATGTCATCATTTTGGGAAGAGTTTTTATAGTTAACTCAATTTTATCCATATAAATCATAACATGGTGCCATCATCATTATGTTGTACAAAATTCTAGACTATACTCAACATATTTATTAAGAACTAACATTACCACTGTTTGGCATATATCATTAAAATGCTCTCATTTCACTTTAATATTTTGTTGCAAGTTTTTTAATGAATTTATCACTAGACTCACCAACCATATTATGTCATTACGATTCATGTAACATGTATCACTAGTGTCATCTCATTGTACTTTCACATATCAGGTTGTAAACTCTATTAGAGATTCATCACAAGATTAGCCCACTATTCAACATTATCATCATTATTCATATATATGGTTAACCATATATGCATTGATACCTATTAAACCATCTCTAGATTTCCATCATATCATGTCTATATATGACGTATCAAGATTAGATCATATCCTTACATATATTATATCATGGTTGGGCTAAACATACTTATGTGAGTGGCTTGTTAAACATATATCAAAACTTCATGTAGTCCAATTGAGGTTCTACTCACCCTTATCATAAGTATAGTGCCATGCTCAATCTCTCTAAGCTAACTCAACTCAATGAGTATCTCATATGCGTATACTTTATCTTTCCCCTTTTAGTCTTTAGTTCTCAGATTACCTCATTGGCACTTGTGATAGCCTTACAAGCTCTAGCCACATAAGAACAAACCAAAACATGCTATGACATTCTCGTCATAGGTTCTCTACCCATGAGACATGCTTACCCAAAACTCTCTTATAAACACAACCACTAGATTCCTACAAGGAACCACCAACCTGAGCATGCGGCTTCACATAAACTAACATAGTTACTTCCTCCAGGGTCTTGGGACTCTCTCTCCCTCACTCATATGGTAGGTTCTCATATTCACATTCACATATTTACATATAACCAACCTCTCTTTGTCTATAGGGTTTAGTCCTCCCAAGGATATCTAGGGTTAAGCAAGACTATAGGAATCATGCATAAAGAAAATAAAATCAATCACTCAGGAGTATTCCAGTTTAGGTCATATCATATCACATATTTCTCATCTTTCTCATATGTTGGAGTTTAGGTTCTCTGACCTTCTCCCTCTGGGTCTCACTCTCCCTGGAGTTAACCCTATCACTGGTCCCAACACTAGAAGTCCTCCTTTGTCAAAGAGATTGAGGCTCATGCTGACTCACATCATGTCTTAGCCTAGCTTATCTTATCTTACAAAAACATACATACTTTCATCATTAAAGCCTATCTGAAATCCTCAAAACTGAACCTTAATCTTTAAAGATAACATTGATCATCATAAACCATCTTATATCATCTATATAAGACTTAAATCATATCATCAAAATTTATTTCATCTATTTCATCTATCATATATTCCAAATAAGGCTCTAGACATCTAATATAGAACTACTCTCTCTTCTAGGCTGATGTCATTAACTTTCACTTAGGTTGCATGACCACCTCCTACTCCTACATGTGTGGGGGCACATTTTTTTAATACTTACATATATAATAAAATATCATATAGTTTTCCTCTGATAAAACATGCGTCAGAGAAAACTATCAAGGTTCGATCCGATTGGAATCAAAAACTAAATCCACAAAATGAGTGTCCCACTCATAGTAGAGAGTACAATGTCATGAAAACTAGTGAAAAGGGTGAGAACATGGTGTAGACTAGTGTAGCTACCCCATAAATGAGCACTATATGTCTAGGATTTCTCTTCCCTTGATGCACATCATTTCCAAATAATTCAACGTCCCATACCACTACACTATAAGAAAAGAATGACATCTAAGGACATGCTATACAACAAGCACCAGTCTAAACCTAGTTCTCTGAAATCTAGGTGTGAACCTAGAGGCTAGGTCAGATCTAGTCTCTAAAAAAGACTAATCTAACCCTAAAGATTCTTAAGTTCAAGGTTTTATTTAGTTTGAGTTACATAATGAGAAAATATCAGACTTTGCTACTATTCATGCTCTGATACCACCTGTGATGTCCCTAGATTTTCTAAAACTTAATCTAATGTGTGATGTCCAAATTAAAACCTCACCCCAGTGAGAATCCCAATCTAAACACCCCACACTAGGCTAAGAATAAGAAAATCAAGGGAGTCAGAAGGAAACAACAATAACACATGCACATGAACAATACTAGAACCATACAACACATGGTCACCATTCAACATATAATTACAACATGAATTGTTACAACATTTGATATTACATATTGAACAATAAACTTCTACATATATATGTACTACATTTAAACAATAGGATCTTAAGACAACAGGTCCACCTGTGCATCATCTCACTACACAACTCTCCACTATCCTGGTCTTTCAAGATCACATGTCCACAACCTAAACAAAAGATTACATGTGGTACACGTCAGCACAATATCCAAGAATATTGTACTGAGTATGCCTACGTGTCTTTTTATATACCTCTCTTTACCAAGCTTGGAAATAAGACAAAACTAGGACTTGGCAGTAATAAACAAATATAACAAAAGGCATATACTTACACAAAGATAATTATTAACAAAAGGGAACACATATTTTAAGAAAAAATTCCATAATATATCTCGTACATCTGCCACCAAAGGGATAGATGCTTTTAGGCCTTATGATCTCCTTCCAAAGAGTTACATAATATATACAATGTGATCTCCTACTAAAGATTTAAATCACTTCAATGCACTATACTACCAAAGAGTTTAGTGCTATCATATGATGGATCATATATCTTATGTTTCATGTGTTCATAGCCATATAAGTATGAAAACATCAAGCAACATATCATTCAAGAACAATCATTTCAATCAATACTATATGCCAAGTATTTGTACACACGTAATACAAGCATACTGTATAATAAGCCAAGTAAGAGGTAATGGTGTACCTTCTAAAGATATATTCTAAACCACATTCCTGATGTCATCTATATCCTTGGTCAACCCCTGATTAAGATAAGATCATATATGCCATGCATTAGATTCTCATCATCTTACATGTCATCTTAACCCTTATTATGGTTCATTAGGTTTTGCTTAGTTCATTAGGTTATGCCCACCTTTACTTGTATTCTTATCTTCGAATTATCTTACAGATTTTGTATTTTCCAATTATGTTACATATTACGATTCATCACCTGAACATTAGCTTCCATGGTATTTTGTGCACATATTAACCCTATGTTACATCATTAACCTAAATTAGTATTTCATAACATGTACTAAGGGTCATCTTCATATAACATGAATTCTATGCATCTAACTGATATCAAAGTTTTACATTAGCTTCCATTTACTGATATTAGGGTGTCCTATAAATTTTATCATTTATTGAGAATGTATGTATTTATTGAATTTATTTAGGGTTATTAGACCTAGATAGACATTCTAAGCAAATTACATGATTTCTTACATCAAAATCATAATTACTGAAATCAGATGGAATATAAGTCACATTTATGAGTTATAGAAACATTTCCATAATTTTAGTTCATCGTTGGGTATTTATTATGCATTAAATGAATATAATACATGTTGTGTGATAACAACATAATTTATTCATGAAAAGATAGATATTAGGGTTCAATGTGATTCTACACATTTTTCTAAACATTTTGGTACCTTGTTTGTAGTTTTTTGATAATCGAGCTATTTTCTATGAATTATTGAAGTTCTACATATATAAGAAGATGATTACCTTCTGTTATCAATCCCATGTTGCCATGTGTCCCTAAGGGGAAGTGGCCCTTAACTACCTATGCAGAACTGGCCGGTCCTCGGTTCGGCTAGCTGGAGGCTAGCTTTGGTTGGTTCTTGGCCACATGACCCGATCTGTCTCCTTTCTTTACTCCCTCATGGGAATCCCGATTCAGGGTCCCCAATCAAGACTCTGTTCTTTGCGCACGCCTCCGCACAAGGTTACTCCGATGAGGAATCAGAGCCATACAGAAGCTCCTCATCATGTACTTCGGCTACCACCACCTTCGTTGGTCTCTTCTGGACTTCCTCGGGTACTCTCCTGCTTGGGTTGGGCTCTAGACCTCCATCCCCACCATCTTGCTGCCGCAAAGGTCTGACATGATAGAGCAAAGAGGCAAACTGCCTCTGCTCTGCCTCATGCCAATGTGAAGCTTCTGAAAGCTTCAAAGGACCTCTACGAACTTATCTATATCCTTCATTGCTGGTGAGAAGCCCTATTCATAGGCCTCTGAGGTTGGTCTTCTTCTCCAGCCTACCTTGACTTTGTCAGTGTTCTACACACATTGGAAGAGCGCTATTCCACTGGGGTTCATCTCCTCTAACCTCACACTTCCTTCTCCCTCTCTTATCTCCCCCAAATACGCTCTCTAACTCCATTCTACACCTTCGGCCACCACCTTCTCACTTCAAAGGAGAAGTAGAAAAAGGGTTGGTCTCGTTCTACCTGACCAGTATGCTAAAACACTCTAAAGAGGGGTCAACATGGAAGCTCGTGGCAATACGGAGCCAACTGCTCAATTAGTTTCCCTTTTGGAACCCCAATCACCCACAACCGGTGATCACAACTTCCAGTTCCACTCACCATGATCATGTCTAACTGATCTAGAAGGCAAGGTTCTGTCCATTGGATTCAACTCATCTAACAATGCCCATGTGTGAATCCATGGCTCCTCTACTTGGTGAGTGCATGACACTGCCCAAAATTAGAACTTCGACTAAGACAATTAAACTTAGGTCCATCAACAACCAATAATACCCATTATTTCACAAGGATCAAACATACATAACTCTCTCTAGGACACTCCAATTTCCACCAAATTTTAACCATAGCTTCCTCACAACTCAAGATACCTTGTACACGAATTTGGTTTCAAAATTCTATTGTTTGATCACTGAATAAAATACCTCAAAAAGGCATGAACATAGGGATCCAAATCATGATATGAGCATCACTCAAAAAGTGGACTTTATCAAAATTCTTGTAACTTCTAATATTATAAACCAAACACATTAATTCACTTATGTCATTAAGGGTTCCAAAAGATTGACCATTCAATTAAATACTTCACAATGGTATAAATTGAAGGATCTTAATCATGATATCAATATCCATCACCATTCAAACCTTACCAAAGCACTTGTAACTCTCAAGATAACTCAATATATGAATTTGAATGTGTTATTGGAGATTCCAGAATTCCAAAAGTCCACCCCATTACATCCTACACACCTTAATAGAAATTGCATCCTCGAAATTAAGACAAAAATCCAGTCTATCACATGTGTGATGCAAGAAATTATGCGATAGGAGTTGTGCTTAGACAAAAGAAATATATAAAGCACCATGCGGTTTATTATGTAAGAAAAATTCTTGACAAAGATCAAGTTAATTACACCGCCACCAAAAAGGAAATGCTTGCAATAGTGTTTTCCTTTGATAAATTCATGTCCTATCTGATTGACTCAAAAGTGAAAGTTTACACAGACTGCACATTCAAAAAATATTAAATATAGAAGAAAGATACCAAGCCTAGGCTCCTACAATGGGAACTATTGCTACAAGAGTTTGATCATGAAATTATAGACAAAAGGGGACAGAGAATGTGGTGGATGACCACTTGTCACATATGAAGACCCACTACTGATAAATGAAAGCTATCCAGATGAATCTCTAGTGATGGCAAGATCCATCGAGCCCAAGGTACCATGGTTCATTGATATATGCAATTACCTTGCATGCCAATAGTTGCCACCAGAAATCAATTAAAATCCAAAGAAGAAACTCTTTATTGATTTGTAAAATTCTTACTTGGATGATCTCTTCTCTTTAAGCGATGCATTGATAATTTTTATCACCGATGCATACTAGAAGAAGAGATACCTCAGATCCTCCATGAATGTCGTTCTTCACCTTATGGTGGTCATTTAGGAGGAGACAGGACAACCACTATGTGACGAACCTATTTTCTAAAACTTAATCTTATGTGTGATGTCCAAAATAAAACCCTCACCTCAGTGAGAATCCCAGTTTAAACACAACACACTAGGCTAATAAGAAGAAAATCATAGGAGGTCAGAAGGAAACTGTAACATCCCAAGATTTGAGGCCTCAGATAACATGATCTTAAAAGGGATGATTGGACTACCCATATCACCAAGGTGCACCTCCTTTTCTGGGAGCCCATCACTAAGAACTCCATAGTTAAGCGTGCTCAGCTTGGAGTAGTACTGGGATGGGTGACCTGTCGGGAAGTTGATCATGACATGCACGTGAGTGAGGACAAAGCGCGCAGTTAAGGCTAGTGGTGGTATGTGGGGACAGTCGTCATTCCTAAAACTCTACTAGAGCCTTGGGCAATGGGCCCGGGTGTTACAAATGGTATCAAAGCCAAATTCCCTCCAGTAGGTGGGGCCCACATGGGCATGTGACATGCCAGTCTTGAGCCATGCGGTCCAGGCAAGTTGGAAAGGGCTATCCGCAGAGACGAGATGGAGCCGCCCTTGCGCTAGTAGACGTGGATGGGAGCTGGGTGTCCATGGGCCATTCTGGGTCTACACTGAAATGGGGAAGTGATTATGAGGTCGTATAGTTGAGCCTTGACGAGGACATCAAGAGTCTAAGTGGGGGAGATTGTAACATCCCAGGATTTGAGGCCTCAGATAACATGATCTTAAAAGGGATGATTGGACTACCCATATCACCAAGGTGCACCTCCTTTTCCGGGAGCCCATCACTAAGAACTCCATAGTTAAGCGTGCTCAGCTTGGAGTAGTACTCGGATGGGTGACCTTTCGGGAAGTTGATCCTGGCATGCGCGTGAGTGAGGACAAAGCGCACAGTTAAGGCTAGTGGTGGTCTGTGGGGACAGTCGTCATTCCTAAAACTCTACTAGAGCCTTGGGCAATGGGCCCGGGTGTTACAGAAACAATCAGTAGCACATGCACATGAACAATAATAAAACCATACAACACATGTTCACGATTCAACATATAATAACAACTTGAATTGTTACAATATTTGATATTACATATTGAACAAAAAACTTATACATATACATGTACTACCACTAAACTACAGGATCTTATAGTGTTAGATATATATGCACATAGTTACCTCCTCAAGGGTCTTGGGACTCTCTCTCCCTCACCCAGATGGTAGGTTCTCATATTCATATTTGCATGTGCATATATATCTAGCCTCTCTCTATATCTATGGTTTGGTCCTCCCAAGGACATCTAGGGTTCAACAAGACTATAGTAATCATGGATAAAGCAACTCAACTCATTCGCTCAGGAGTATTCTAGTTTAGGACATATCATATCACATAAATATCATATTTCTCATATCATGGAATCTAGGTTCTCTGACCTTCTCCATGTGGGTCTCACTCTCTCTTAACCTAACCCCAAAACTGGTCCTAACACTAGAGGTCCTTCTTTGTAAAAGAGCTTGAGGCTCATGGTGACTCAAATCTTGTCTTAACTTAACATATTTTATCCCATAAAGTCCTATTTACTTGAATCATCAAAACTTATCTCAAAACCTCAAAACTAAATCTAAGTCCTCGAAGACAAACATAGATCATCAACCATATTACATCATCTATATAAGACTTAAATCATCATCAAAACTTATTTAATATATTTCCTCTATCATATATTGCAACAAGGCTCTAGACATCTAATCAAGAACTACTCTTTCTTCTAGACTGATGTCATTCACTTTCACTTAGGTTGCATGATCATCTCCTACTCATTCATGCATGGGGACACTAGGTCACCCTGACCGAAGGAGGATTGAGCCATGCCCAATATGGCCACGTGTCAGTGGACAATTGGCCTAACAAGATATTTTCTTCATAAATGTTCAGATCTTACACAATTCATAATAAATAGCTCGATTATCATAAAAATACATATGATATACCAAAATGTTTAAAAAATGCATAGAAAAACATGGAAGCATAACATCGGGATTTTTATGCTTTAATATCAGTGATATCATGTAAGTTGTAAAATTCTTAGTTCATGTATAATAAATATCAAATGATGGCCTAAAATTATGAAAATATGTCAGTAAATCCATTTTGATGTCTATAATCCTTATACGATCAGTTATTATGATGTTGATGCATGAAATCATGTAATTTGCTCCACATGGCTAATTAGGGCTTATAACTATAATTAATGTGCAATAAATACATATATGCTTAATAAATGATGAAATCTGTGGAATATCCTCATATATATAATTGGAAGATAACATGTAGATCTAAGATCATTTTTGTACACAAAATCCATGTTATATGAAGGGCATCCTTAATACATGTGATGTAACCCTAATATCGTTAATGAAAGTGACATAATGTTAAATATGTTCACATAATAATGTGACACATGAGTATATCTAGTTGATGAACTATAATTTAGAATATGACATCATTAAGATAAATCTAAGATAAGAATAAAAGTAATCATGAGAATATCATAATGAGATAAGGTAAACCCTAAAATGGATATAATTAGTGTTAAGATGAAATGTAAGATGGTGGGAACCTGATGATGATATATATCCTTGTCTTAATCAGGGTTTGACCAAGATATAGTGACATGAGGAATATGTGGCATAGATTGTAATCTTTCTTTGGTAGGTATGCCACTACCTATTACTTGGCTTATTATACAATATGCTTGTGTTAAATGGTAGTAAATACTTGGCATATGGTATTGGTTGAAGTGATTATTCTTGTATGCTACGTTGCTTGAGCTTTCCATACTTCTTGTTATGAACACATCAAACATAATATATCTGTTCCATTATATGAAAGCACTAATTCTCTTTGGTAGCATAGTGCTGGAAAGTGATCATTCTCTTTGGTAGTAGATCACATTATAAAATGATCTAACTCTTTGGTAGTAGATCATAAGGCCTTACATCTCATACTCTTTGGTAGCTGAGATGATGCATTATTCCCTCAGGTGGAAAATGCATGGATATATAATGGAAAATGTGCTTAAAATATGTGTTCTCTTTTTCTAATGAATATCTTTGTGCAAGTATACACTTTTCTTATATTCTTCTATTACTGCCAAGTATTTGTTTTATCTTATTGCCAAGATATGATGAGAGGTATATAAAAGATGCGTAGGCATACTCAGTACAATATTCTTGAATATTTTGTTGATGTGTACCACATGTAATCTTTTTTTTAGGTTGTGGTTATGCTCTTGAAGAACCAGGATAGTTGAGAGTTGTGTGGTGAGCTGATGTACAGGTGGACCTGTTGTCTTAAGATCCTGTAGTTTAGTGGTAGTACATGCATATGTATAAGTTTGTTGTTCAATATGGAATATAAAATGTTGTATCAATTCATGTTGTAATTATATGTTGAATGGTGAGTGTGTGTTGTATGGTTTTATTATTGTTCATGTACATCTGCTGCTGATTATTTCCTTTTTACTTCCTCTTATTTTCTTCTTCTTAGCCTAGTGGGTGGTGTTTAAATTGGGATTCTCGCTGAGGTGAGGGTTTCAATTTGGATGTCACACATCAGATTAAGTTTTAGAAAATATGGGGACATCACAGGTGGTATTAGAGCATGAACAATAGCAAAGCGTGACATTTTCTCATTATGCAACTCAAAACTAAAGAACCTTGAACTTAATAATCTTTTAGGGTTAGATTATTCATCTTTTAGAGACTAGACCTGACCTAGCCTCTAGGTTAGCACCTAGATGTCTGAGAACTAGGTCTAGACTGGTGCTTGTTGTATAGCAAGTCCTTAGATGTCGTTCTTTCCTTATAGTGCAGTAGTATGGGACGTTGCATTATTTGGAAAAGGCGTACATCAAGGGAAGAGAAACCCTAGACATATGGCACTCATTGTCTAGAGTAGCTATGCTAGTCTGCACCATGTTCTCACCCTTTTCACTAGTTTTCATGACACTGTACTCTCTACTATGTGTGGGACACTCATTTTTAGTATTTGGTTTCGGATTCCAATCGGATCAAACCTCAATAGTTTTCTCTGACGCTTCTTTTATCAGAGAAAAACTATATAATATTTTATTATGTATATGTATTACAAAAATGTGTCCCCATGCATGAATGAGTAGGAGATGATCATGCAACCTAAGTGAAAGTGAATGACATCAGTCTAGAAGAGAGAGTAGTTCTTGATTAGATGTCTAGAGCCTTGTTGCAATATATGATAGAGGAAATATATTAAATAAGTTTGGATGATGATTTAAGTCTTATATAGATGATGTAATATGGTTGATGATCTATGTTTGTCTTCGAGGACTTAGATTTAGTTTTGAGGTTTTGAGATAAGTTTTGATGATTCAAGTAAATAGGACTTTATGGGATAAAATATGTTAAGTTAAGACAAGATTTGAGTCACCATGAGCCTCAAGCTCTTTTACAAAGAAGGACCTCTAGTGTTAGGACCAGTTTTGGGGTTAGGTTAAGAGAGAGTGAGACCCACATGGAGAAGGTCAGAGAACCTAGATTCCATGATATGAGAAATATGATATTTATGTGATATGATATGTCCTAAACTAGAATACTCCTGAGCAAATGAGTTGAGTTGCTTTATCCATGATTACTATAGTCTTGTTGAACCCTAGATGTCCTTGGGAGGACCAAACCATAGATATAGAGAGAGGCTAGATATATATGCACATGCAAATATGAATATGAGAACCTACCATCTGGGTGAGGGAGAGAGAGTCCCAAGACCCTTGAGGAGGTAACTATGTGCATATATATCTAACACTATGTGTCATAGGTTCCTCCACCATGAACTTCGCACAATCCTACTGCTGTAAAATGGGATGGCAGAGAAAGCTCCTGTCATGATTCTCCCCACCTCCAGGCTCGCTGCAGGTGGTTCCTCCTTCTCTCGCGATCTCCTTGTTCGACACGATCTGTCCACAGAACGGCACCACCGTCATGCACGTCTCCTCCTCACGACCTCGTGCCCACCAGTTCTCCAGTGCATGAGACTTCCACCGCCTCTGGCTGCGTCTCCGTCAAGCAATGCTACAGTGTAGGGAACCGATGAGGGATCAACATCCCTTCTCCTTGCTGCAGCTGTAGATCAGTTCTGTTCTCCGTTATGGGCGTGTGCGAGCCTGCTGTTGCTGCCAACTCTCAACTGCTGTCGCTGTTGGGAAAGATCTTTGGTTGTCGTGGATAGGGGGCTTGAATATGGCAGTTCCTCTTCTTGACCCTAGGGGCTCGACGCTACCAAGACGGAGGTGACAGAGCAGGAGGGAAAGGCCTCTGCTCTCAGCAATGTAGGTGAGAAGAAGGTGGAGGGCTCATTCTCCCTAATCTGGTCTTCCTGATTTATTACATAAGAGAGGTCGTTCACTCTGTGTATGTGTGATGAGATCAACTGCCAGTTGGTTCTCTCCATCCCCCATGACTTCCTAGGTCGTGACTTAGAGGATCCCCACAACTACTCCACATCTCAACTCCCACTATTCAAGGGGAGTTCTGCCTGCGTGATGTATCTGTTGTGGATCAACTTAGGCTAGAATGATTAATAGACTTATTTCTAAAGTATCCAACACAAGACATTGAACATTAACCAGGCCGCCATGATTTTAATTCCCATCTTGTGGGGAATGTTATACTAGTTCAAGCCACAACTCAGTTTGAATAACATACACCATAGTTTAGTTGCATAATGCATCACTTATTTGATCACTTTCAAGCTTAAATAACTTCTAGAAATTTTTGTTGTTTTACTAAACTCAAAGTACATTCTAATCAAATTTGATGTCAACCTCATTTGATCATTCCAATCTCCATCTCATAATTGAGTCAAAGAATTAAGTAACCAAGAAACTCAAAAGTTCACTCCATCACACGCTAAAATATTGAAATTCAGTTTCTATTGGCCCATTCTATTTAAGAATGCATAATTCTATGTAAAAACCTACAAAGAGTGCCAGCACACTGGAAATATTTCCAAAAGGAATGAGATGCAAATATTTGAGTGGATCGAAGTTGAGATTTGTAATGTTTGGGGGATCAATTTTATGGGACCCTTCCCATCATCACAAGGAAACCCATACATTTTGGTTGCAGTAGGTTATGTATCCAAGTGGGTGAAAGTAGTAGACACACCCACTTGTGACTCAAAGTCCATGATAAGATTGTGTGAAAATATTATCTACCCCAAATATGGAATCCCATGCACTGTCATTAGTCACAGGGGATCCTACTTTGTGGAAAGATATTTTGTTGCACTGCTAAATAAATATGGAGTAAGGCACAAGGTTTCCACCCCCTATCATCCAAAAATCTCAGGATAGGTGGAAGTTTTAAATATTCGTATTGACCAAATTCTAGAAAAGACTATCATGAGGACAATGAAAGATTGTTCGATAAATCTTCATGATGCCCTATGTGCATATCACACCGCTTACAAGACTCCTATAAGGACCACCCCCTACACACTGATATATGGTAAGGCCTGCCATTTTCCAATCGAATTAGAGCACAAGGCATTTTGGACAATCAAATTCCTAAATATGGACCCAGGATTGGTAGGCACGAAGAGATTTTTATAATTGCATGAATTAGAGTAGATTAGGCTCCATGCTTATGAAAATGTAAGGATTTATAAACAAAGGACAAAGATGTGGCATGATGTCCACTTAAAAAGAAAACTTGTGTCTGAAGGAGACCATATTCTACTATTCAACTCAACAGTTAGAATTTTTCCTTGGAATCTGAAGTCAAGATGGTCAACACCATTTATTGTGACAAAAATATTACCATCAGGGATGATGAACTTGTCTAGTGAAAAGATAGGCACCTTCCCTATTAATGGGCACAAGGTTAAACAATATAATGAAGTTGAAGCTTTTACCAGAATAGTAGAAGTTCAATTAGATGAACCACCACCTTCACCACCAGAATAAGGATGATAAAATTACCCAAATAAAGTCAAGCTAAAGACTATAAACTAGTGCTTCTTGGGAGGCAAAAAGGGATTTTCTTAATATGTTGATTTAAATTCTAATTGTTTTTATTTCTCGGTAATAACATTTTGTTAATATTTGTCCTAGATTTGATTTTGTTTCTATTTAATTGCTTTTATTTCCTAGTTTCTAGTGTACACAGAATAAAGTTAGTACAAAATTAAGGTCTTTACTTCTAATGCAGGGATAATAAGTTCATGAAGAGAGCATTGAGTTCAATCCTAAGTTAGGTCACTAGTTCTCAAGGTCCCTCACAACCATCAGAAGATGCACTTCCTAGTATGTCCATCGATTGGTACCTACCTGCCTAACCATCAAATCTTGGAATTCAGCTTCACCATCAAAAGATGGTCTTGAAGTTGAACAAGAAAACATGCAGACTAGTTGAACCATCAGTTTTAGTATACACTATCTATCCATCGAGTTTTCAGGACCTTGTCACCTATTAGACGTTGAATACCAATAGTTCCATCAGATAACACACACCCTATTGAAGCCACCAAAAGATTAAGCCCTCCTTTGAATGTTTGTCAGATTATAAGTGAATCGTCAGTACATTGGATCACAAGGCCAGCTAAAACCATTAGGGATTAAGGCTCTATCGAGTTGTTAGAAGGTTCACACATAGAAAACCATCAAGTTGGGTCATATCTATCTAGCCATCAGATCTTCAAGTTAGTCAACCAATCAAAAGGCAAAATGTCAAATGTGATGGTCGCCCAGGTCAGACACCTGCTCGACTCTTTCTATAACAGCAAGGAAGCAAGCCGGTACTGTGTAGAACCATACAGAGCATTAAACCCTAGCCACCTAATTCTCTAGTCAAGGAGATTAAGAAACCTACTAGATAAACCATCAGAAGACTTCGTCTTCCACATGTGAACCATAAGAAGGTGAGGTACTAGAGAAAGACCTCTTACACCACTAACTACTCTTGTGAGGTAGATCTAAATGCACCCCGCTACCACAATAACCGATCCCATAGATGAGCCAACCATGAAACTACAACTTCGATGACTTGAGGAGCTATGATGAAAAGGGAGGAGCCATGAGGGAATCATCGTTGACTTCAACAAAGGTGAATGGTAAAAACCCCTTTCTCTCACCCTTTTCCTTCTAATCTTCCCAATTTTTCACTAGCCTTGCTTCCAACCTTTGCATGTGAAAATAAAAACAATCATATGACCACCTCACCGTTCACCTTATTTCATGAACCATTGTTACCTCATTTTCCCCCAAACATCAATCCTCCCCCGCAAGTGGAAACTGTCGGTTGTATGATGTTACTAGAAAACCATCAGAAGCTAGCTCCTAACACAAACCATCTATTTGTGTCACCCTCCCAACACCATTAGATTTCTGAGGTACCAAGTCCATCACTTCTTTTCTTTCATCAGGGGAAACCTTTGCTTACCCCTTTTCCATCCTTTAACCATTGAGTCTCAACTCACATATGGGAGATCATCAGTGTGATGCCTTCCCTCAGTAAACCATCAGATTGTCAACATTGAGCATAAACCATCAGTTCTCATCCCCCGCAAAAGTAATAATCATCGACTGTTAGCTCCCAAGGTAGAACCATCAGTTACCATCACCCTAGGCATACAATCAAATCTTATATAGTTTATGTCATGCTAACCCATCTATTATTGGTTGACCTACCTTGAACCATCCAGTTCTTACCCTCTAGGATAGTCCATCAAGTTTCAGTCAAAGCCATCGACTACTATTCCATATTTGCACTAATATCTATAGTCTAAATTAAATTGTTGGCCTAAACCTACAAGAGCTACAAAAGTATGTACATAGCATCATACTATTGAATGGTAGATAATACATGCAAGGGTCAAGGTACCAGCAAGGGGCTAGTCAGTAAGGAAAGAACGACCAAAATAATTAGATCCAACACAACTCAGGAACAACTTGATAGAATTGAAGGAATAAAGGAAGAAATGCTAGATTATGTCAATATCCATGGAGACCCCACACCTGAGATCATCAAAGCACAACTAGAAGAAATTAGCCATAGGTTACTAGTAGATCCAATTTAGAAATAATCTTCTAGTTCTGAGGAATGCACAAGAACTGAGACCTCTGAATACACACATTCTGTAGAGGTCCAGAACCCCAAGAAAAGGAGGGCGCCAAGTCCTCCCCCTCAAGATAAGACATGCATGGTGATCAAGAAATCAAAAATCAATATTGCAAATAATAAAGTACACCACAACAACTGGTATCCACCACTATAGAAGTCCTTTCCAACATTGTTCCACCAATGATGAATGTGGTTTATAAGGAAAAATCAGAATATTACTTTCTCCTCGGGGATGACAAGCACATGGAGACCTGGGATCAGATGTTCACTAAGAAAAACTTTAAGGCTACAATATTTGGCATTGTGGACATCGTAGAGTGACTCGAGATCTATAAGAGGGTAAAGTAGAGTCTTGAAATGATAGTAATCTACAAGATTTGCTTCAATAGGCCCCTTTCCTACAATGAACTTACTCTAGAATTCATTCCATCCCTGAAGAAGTTCCCTGTAACAAAATAAGAGGTGAATAATGTAGGGGAAACTACAAATTAGTAGTGAGGATTATTAAGGAAGACTATATATTGACGGAGAAATGGATCAATTCCATTTTCACTGATTCTGATGAACAAGCAGAATGAGTCGATAGAGCAAAGGGGGATAGAGAAGCGTGAGGATTTCTCATTGATAAGACATGGAGAAGTTATCTAGAGATATCTAGTAAGGCTTCCGTGATGCATTTTGGATTCATGAGGGCAGTACACAAACTCTTCACCAACACCCTATTCTTCCAGACATGCACATGGAACATGACCAAAATGGACCACCACGTGTTGTGGAGAATCATGAATGAGGCAACCCACAATGCTAAAAAATATTAATAAAAACCAAAACATGGTCAATCAATAATTAATAACATCACTAAAAGGTGCATGATTTAAACCAAACTAAACTTCTAATACATGTTCAAGAACATTTCCATATAGGTCCAACATCTTGCATAAAAACATATATAATGCATATACCATACCAGAAGTCTTTACAACTATTTTGTGGCCTCATCCATAAACTATAAACAAAAGATACTATCACACTTATACATCATGTACAAACATCAATATATTGCCAAAAACTTGAGTTGATATACATCATCTACAAAACTTCCCTTCCCAGACCTGAGAGTACATGGATGACTCTAGGACACACTAGACAACTAGCTAGAATTCTACCTCTAATGTTCTCCAAGATACTCCTCCTCGTTACCATGATCCTAGTGATGCTACTAACAATCACCTAAAAAGATGTTGTGACACACGAGGTGAGTCCCATGTCCTGACGAGAGATATAACTCCCAACAATGTTTATTGCTAGCATCAGATATGTAGTTAAATAGATAAAGCAAATAATGTTATAGAATGAAAGATTAACCTAACTAGAAAGAAATTAGGCATGAGATAAAGCCATATGTATAGATCATTTCTCTTACCACATTATATATCATCTAAATATTTAAAAGAAACATGGAAAGGGTTATTGACCAATGTGAATCGTCAAGTAACCCTAGAAGATCTGTTACACGGATGAGTTAGATATTTTATTAAGCCCAGGGAAATTGGAGGCATACCACTCAAACTTCCAACTGACCACAGCATGATTAGGGCTTTACTTGATTAGTTAAGCCAATTGAGTGAATTCAGGTTGAATCAAACAAGTTTACATACAAACCTTAAATTGTTTCTAAAAAATGGTACATTACAACTCTAGAATATATAAAACATATGAGGCATATTCCTTATCAATATCATAGTATACCAGTTCATTTTCACCCATGAAGAGGGTTAAACTTTCATTAGGTCTCAAACATTTCCAAAGGCCATTTAGACCATTTAAATTTTTTCATGTAAGGCATCGTTCTCATCTGAGATATGCAATGGGTTCAACATGTCACAACAAACTTTCTACATTTGGATTTAGTGAAAGGGGTTTATCAAACATAGAATATAGGAAAGAGACATATAAAAGAGTTATCTTAGCATTAGAATGTAACTTACTCAACCTTTCAACATTTATCATATGATATATGTCATTCTGAAGAGAAACATAGTAGGGTTATCATTAGCAACATGAATTGAGTCCATACATAATTTTGACATTAGAAGAAGATATGCATATCAAACCATCGTCACTTAGTCATTATAAGAAAGACTAAACAATGTGGATTAGATTGATGTCACAAATCAGCACACAGGCAAACCATCAATTTGTTTACACACTTAAACAAATACTAAGACAAGTCATCATTTCATTAACACACTTAAGTAAATCATTGATTTTGTACCCCATATAGAAGGCCATCACTTCTTTCTTAGCCTTAGTCAAAATATACTCTTATACCTAGCACTCCCATCAGATTGTTGATGTACTTATCCAAAAACATAACCACCAGATCATGAACGCACTTAGCAAAATAGCATTTCATTGACTCTATAATAACCATCAGATCATTATTTCACTTAACCAACAACAAGACCGTCAGATCTCTAATGGAAAAAAAACCATCTGATGTTGTGTTAGGTAAACCACCATTTTATCCACCAAGTAAACCCATCAGTTTCTATATTTAGTGAAACCATCATCTAATTCACCAAGTGAAATCATCAACCAAAAACTAAGTAAAATACATTAGTTTAGAGGACAAGTAGAGTGATGTATTATAATGACTAAGAAATACCATCATTTATTACACTTTAAAAAACACTATTTCAAGGGAAAAGCAAAGCCATTGATTTTTAGACTAAGTATCACTATCAAATTCAGCACCAAGTAAAACCAATGATTTCTACACTAAGTAAAGACCACTTCTTACACTAAGTAAACTTTGCTTCAAGTGATCAAAACCAAGGTACTCCATGTCCATAATAGAAGGCACATTAACATGATCTAAGGATAGCTTCAAAACACACAAATATCATGCATGTATGTAAAGCAGTGCACACAAAATCATCTATCTGCATGATACCAAGTTCTAGGGTATGATCTATATAGAAAAAGTTATAAATAAGAAAGAAATGGGTTGAAGGTTATATAACTTGCCTCATAGATGAAGATGGATGTCCAAACCGCAAGGTGACTCAAGAAGAGAATATGAAACCCTTGCTAGCACTCCCAAATTTCCAAAACAACTCCTTATCATCAAGAATAAGGTGAATCTAGGGAGAAAGAGAGTAGGGAAGAAGTCTTCATATACATGAATGATATTCCACCAAGAACTCTAGAGATTTGCCCATGGATGAAGAGATAAGAAACAAAACATCAAGGAAACTAGATTAGAGAAGAAGATCTTATTTGAAGAAGGCAAGAAACTAGGTTAGAAAGCTCCAAGAAACCCTAGAGAAGCTTGATCCAAACCCTAGAGCAACATGCATCCAAGTTTCACCCGAGCTTTGGCCTCCAAGAGCTTCTATTTCACAAAACGATGGTTTAGGGTCTCTCAAGAAATAAGAGTAAGAGGGAGAAAGAAAAGGTACGTTTGTGAGAGAGGTGAAGGGTATATATATATATACAAGAAGACAGAGAAAGGTAGTCAAAAGGATAAAAAGCTAGCTTGACATTTGTCAAAACTCGATAATCCATCTTATCCATGCATATCAAAACTTATAGAAGATCTTTACCAAGAACATCCATAGGTTCATGCCTTAGTGAAATCATAAAAATGTACTATAAAAGAACCCATCATATTGTGCATATGTATCATAAAAAAACAATCAGATTCTAGGGTATACTTAACCATTTTTGCAAACCCTGATCTTCCATCAATTTGTATACTTAAACTATGGTATCCCTTATATTAGGGACCTCAAGGGAAAGCCATTGGATCCTATTCTACAAGGAAGGACCATCAGATCCTTCACCTACTAGATGATACCATCGGATCCTCAACACACTTAGAAAACCATCGATTTCCACACTTAGGTGAAAAACCCTAAGTTCTCAACCATAAAGAGCAACAATCCAATGGTGCCTCCAAGAAAAATTGCATTCAGGCCCATATAAGAACATAAATTACAAAACTTAAGCAAATAATATCGAAATTGGAAAAAAATTGAAATGTAGCTTAGTGACATGATATACAAGCATAAATTAAGGTTTGATTAAAGATTTAAGCACCCAATTATATTAAGAAAGCATGCTAAACAAAAATCCATATTTGCGGTCTTACAATGGAAGCAAGCTTGTTAACATCGAACAGACGGTAATTGAGAGACTAGCAGCAATGATTGGGGCATAAGACTCCCATGACCTATGCATGGGAGGCCTGATCACATACATAGCCCACCACATAGGGTACCCTAATGAACTAAAATTACTTCTTAGTTCTAATGGAAACACCCTAGTTGACACCAAATACCTCACTAAAACCAACGTCCCGAGGAGGAAGAAATAGAAATGTTACTACATGTTTAGCAGATCTGATGATTTTCTATCCCTCCGTGACATGTGTGACTATGACTATGACAAACTCATATTGGGGAAGATGAGATCCTAAAGATGAAGGATGGAGCAAAAATCCTTCCATCCATCAGCGTACAAGAGTCGGTTGAGCAACAAAGAAAGAAAATTGAAGAGACTGCTACAAAGCAACTAGTGTGAAAGAAAGTGACATTATTACTACCCAATAAGATGGAAACAAAGCCCAAGAAGAAAAGACCCCCGACACAAAAGGTAGTAATTCATGAAGTTACTGAAATAGAGAATTTGTTGATCACCCCCATCATTAGTGCACTGGGGACATCTGGAGGAGTAGTGGTTGAACCCTTAATGGATACCACTACTGCCAATGTCCAAGAACAAGTTGATGAATTTCTGGATGGTACTACTACAAAAAAGTTTATGTGAATATACAAAATATACCAACCGAACCTAAATAGGAGAAGGTTGTAGAGCCATCAATAAAAGCAGGTGTGGTGTCTCACCATTTTGTCTCAAAGAATGCAAACAACAATGCTACAATAGAAAATCCAGTCGATCTAGAAGTCAATAGAGAAGTTGAGGACAAAAAACAAAATGAATCTAAACATAGCGTGGGTATGAGCATGGAATAAAATGTGCCTGTTCAAACTAAAAAACAAAGCAGGAGCTGAGCTCAAAAAGGCATTAGGAGCAGCCGGGAGAGAACCTACAACAACAAGATTCATGGAGATTGGGTAAGAGATAGATGTCTTCTGTGTGATTGTCTCTACTTCTACCCTAAATATTTCAAATTTAATTGTACATATGTCTGAACTAACCATGGACGTAGAGAGAATAACTACATGATGAATGCATATTCATCCCGATTTTAGCTGCATCATTAGTCTACATTACCATCCTAATCTCTTGAATTTCACTAGCATAACTTTATTTCAATCTACTTAGCGTTTTATGCTACTTTGTAGTAATTTGATACTTTTCTTGACTCCCTTTGTATCTTTTGAATTATATCACTCTGCAACAAGTTTGCCTAGGGCAACGCCTCAAATTGAAACATATTTTGAGCACTTCCAAAAGGTAGACCAATATACAATTTTTGTGTCTATGGGAAAATCATCTGATTGATCGACCTTCAAATATTCTCAATTATCAAGCCATCGATGTACTATCCATCAACCTCAATGCTCATGAAGGTCAATGACCCATCAACCCCTTGGCCGGCAGTCAGAAGCTCGACACTCAGATTCATTGATGATCAAGTTCGATGACCCATCAAAATTTCCCCATCAACCAACCACTACCATCGGTCTACAAATGACAAGATAGCAACCATCGATTGATGGCCACCGATCAAGCATGTCGTCAACCCTCAAGGTCGATGGGTCAACAACCTCCAAGACTGATGATTGGAAGTCCAAGAATCAAGACCCATAGATTGAAAACTAATGCTCGATGTCAATGGGAAGTACAAGTGGTTGACAACCACAACCCTATAAATAGGCCCCAAGATCAACACTTCAAATCATCTTGAATTTTGGAGATAGAAATTCCAAAAGGTGGACACCGAGATCAAAGCCAAATTCTACAACCATAAACCTCTAGACTTGGCTACTTCCATTGACCTTTGTAATAAAAATCCATAGACCTCCCTCTCCAAGGTGGTTGATAACTTCCCAGAGTCATTGTCCATCCACCTACTTCAACTACAAGTTAGGGTTAATAACTGGAAGAGAAAGAAGGAAGGATGTCTGTCTTCACACACCACACTGAACTACTTTTGTTACAATTATGACAATAACTGTGTCCCTTTTCTATACTAGTGATATTAATCTCTCCATACTAAGGGAGTAGTCTTTTCACTAGGGTGTGGGGATTATCCCACTACCCTTTCTTGCAATTTCATTCATATTCCAATGCTTGTACGTGTGACGCCTATGGCTAGACAAAGCGAGATTACTCAAAACAAAGTGCAAAACTAATACTAAACGTCCAAGATTACCATAACAGTTTAAATTAAAATTTATTCCATATTACCACAAAAGAAGAAACATATTGTATTGGGGTCCACAAACATTTCCACTTGTATTACATATCATGCGACAAAATGTATACATCACTATTCACTTGGCCAACCAATGACAACCTGTTAGATATAACATCCTATCCACATATACAAGCAATATTTTTACAACCATATCAGATTTCCAAAAACCTCGTATCGATATAAAGCATCTACAAAGAATCCCCAAGGACATGAGAGTACATGGATGAAACACATGACTCTATTACAAAATACTAGCAACATATCAAACCTTTAACAACTACTACTCCTCTTGCTACTCAGCTTCAATTGCATGATCTCACCTCATTGTGCATGACCACCTAAAAGATGTGGAAACCCACAGGGTGAGACCAACATCCTAGCGAGAGATATAACTCTCAACCAACAACTATTATTAGCACAAATAAGCTAAAGTAGGAAAGATAACATTACTAATATCGTGAGCAGATTCGGCTAAATGATATGAGTAAAGTAGTTAACACTATTTAAGAAATTTAGGCAACTACAATTAAGAAGTAAAACATCTTATACTTTTAGAAGGAATATGAAGAACATGTATAATAGTTGATTTATTTTACCACATTATAAACCAACTAAAAGGTACAAGAGATAAGGCAAAGAGTCATCCAATGCAAGTCACGTTTAACCCTAAGCAAATATACAACATGATTGTGTTACATATTTTATTTGGCCTAAGGATTTGAGTCGTACCACCCAAATCCAACTGACCACTTCTAAGACAAAATCAATGCCATATAAGATCTATGGAAGAGCTGGACTCCATGATCTCCTTCTGTCTTACTCGGTCAGTTCAAGTCTATACCGTAGTGACATATCAGGCAGACAACAAAACAACAACTTACAATCAAAGTTGTAGTCAAGTAGGCAACAACTTATAGACAAAGCCACAATCCTGTAAACAACTAGCCCACCTCGGTACAGGTAACGATGTTAGAAACAAGGGTGAATAACCCAATCACTGAGGTACAAAGACATATGTCCTATATCACATAATATCATGTTCTCATCGTCATTGAGATCTGACTGCAGTCATTCTCAAAACACTTGGGATCAATATATCAAGGACATATAGTCATTTGCACCTCACACACTCAACAATATGCGCTCGGGGTTTTCCTTTGGGAGTACCCGTTTCACCATCCAACAAAGTTCTAACTCTGGAATGGATCTATGGCACAACACACTACATGGTTAGGGTTTCACTTGATTAGTTAAGCCAATTGGGTGTCTTTTAGCATCAATCAAGTCACAACATACAATCCTTAAGCAAACTCTACAAAAATAGGGATGTGTTACAACTCCAGAAGATATAAAATGTATGAAGTATACACTTGTCACATCATCACTTGATATCATTGTCATACAAGGCCATCAACATTATCACATCACTAGAGGATAACAATCCCTCATCTCATAATTGGAGGATATCACCTCACATTAGGCATAATGACTCTTCCAAGTCATAAGAGACAAATCACATTATCACATATCTGATCATGCCTTATACAAGCACATAGTCATCACCCTCTATCATTTCAAATACACCATAGCAACCACTATCTATGATATTCATTCCACCTACAAGGTTATGAGTACACAAGTAGGAGAGAGAAAACATCAACTCATGCCATTTATTCAAACAAGCTCAACAAGTACAACATACATTTGAGAACTAGGGTTAGGATTTCTCCTATATCCAATTAGGGTTTCCATATTAATTTTCATTTTCAAACCCTAGGTATACCATCTCCCACATTCTTGGAGCCTAATAGGGTTAAGCATCATGACTATGATCAATCAATCAATCAATCATTATAAACAACACTATGTATCGACCATCACTTTCATGTACATGTGTAGCGACCCACTATGTTAACACATCACAAGTGTATCGACCAACATGGTTATGGTTAGCTCACCCTTGTGACTACAACAAGGGGCTAAGTGTAGCGACCGCAAGAGAACCACCTATTGTGACAAACCAAAGGGTCAACACTTGTTGTGACCAAACCAATTAAAACACAAGGGTGTAGCAACCAAAGGTGATTAGGGTTAGCCATGTAGCACTGACAACACCTCACAATCAAACATGTATCGACCAACTCAACCAAAGAACTTCAATCACAACAAGGCATTATGAGAAATAACCTTAAGAGGAGTTTTAATATGTAGCAACCCACTGTATTAATGCATGTGGTTACTGCAACATGGTCAAAAAAACTCCATGAAACCAAGGAGAGCATATAGACCAAAACAAGAAATCAACCATCAAGAAATCAATTTCACCATAATGAAACACCATGGTAGGAAGACCATCAAACCCTAGAAATTATCATATTCAAAACAAAACTAAATCATAATTAAAATAGGATATAAACATCGACCTTGTGAAGCATCATTGAGGAGAAAATTACATGCAAGAATGGTCAACAAAACTCTAAAACCAATGTAACCAAGGTAATCATAGATGATCATAATAATAGAGGGAAAACTGTTCGTCAAATTTATGTCTCCATATATTAAAATCTCCATTATCATAAGATGGAGGAAACATAACATGGTGATAGAACCAAGGATCAAGTTGCATGATGAAATATTGAACTCCCCATCACCTAGAAATCGGTTGCATAGGAGAAAGAGTGATCCATATAAGAATACTTCAAAAATCATAAACCCTAGATCATGATAACGTCTTCTAGGAACTTATGTTTATGTTTTAGAGATGAAAACAAAAACATGAAAGCAAAAATATGGTGCAATAGTATAAGAGGGATAAGTTATATAACTTCCCTTATGAAGAATATCAAGATTTAAAGCCACGAGCTCCAAAAAAGAGAAAAGAAGCTCCAATTAGGATCAACTCCATGACCATAAGGTCACCTCAAGAAGAAGAAAACATACCAAGATCAAATGAAAGCTCCAGGTGAAGGAGGCTCAAACCCTAGGTTGAACAGGAGAAGAAATAAGAAGGGAGGAAGCTTCATCGCATTAGGTGCTACCATGGTCAAACCATAGTCTCTGACCTTTGTGAAGAGAAGATACTCAAGATAGCCACCATGGTCGAACCATAGTCCAAGAGAGGAATAAGGAAGGTAGAGTGAAAAAGTAATGAGATCATGGTGATAGATCCACTTTCCAAGAAGAGAATCACCAAGGATCACCTCAAAGAAGACGATCAAGCTAAAGACCATCACATGCAAGGATGATCATGGGCCACCAAAGAACCAAGATCAGCCCTTTCTAGATCCACCAAGATCCAAGGTCATATCAAGCAAGAAAGAGGAAGGAGAGAGAGATTAAAGGATTGCTTGCATGTGAAAGAGAGATCTTATATACACATGGGGTACGGGGGAGGTAAAGATATGCGGCGTCAAGACATAAGGGTATCACAAGGACACTTGTCACACAAAGGATCGACCATGCAACCATACACGAAAAATGATTGTAAAAACCAAAGTGGTGTATTAACCACTTGGTCCTCAAACCCAACTAGGTCGAGGCAAACATAGTGTAGCTGTTAGATCCTCAATTTTGGTAAAATTGAATTATATAAATAAAAAGTCATGTTTTGACAAAAAATTCTTTTTCCCAATGGTATTATTCATAGAATAATAATTTCATTGTGGCACAAGTTGACGAAATAAAAGGAATTTTATTTGTTTTCTGGTTTTCAATAATCCAATATATATATGGGAAAAGAAAGATAGGAAACCCACGTATAAAAATATTTATGAAGAAACATACAACTGGTATTTTAAATATGATAGTATGTGGAATACTCTAGAAAAGAAGAGAATTCTAAAAAGGTGGAAGAATAATCTAGGATACAAACAAATTATCCATAAAGTGGAATATATTCATATACTTTATTTATGGATTTTTGGGGTGTCAACCAAGTATTATGGATAAGTGGTTAAAAATGTATTATTAAAAGATACATAAAGGAAAAGATGGAATTAGGTGACTCGTGGGAACTATGCTTTGGCCCTAAGAAACCACCAATTCAACTCTTACATTGTTGTTTATTATAACACAAGGAAACAAGATAGTCGATGAGATATTATTATCCATAATAAGAAAAAAATTGGAAAGGAAACTCATTATGCCTTGCGATCAAAGGGGAGACAGACCCTAGCTTGCCGTCATATCCCTATCCCCTTATTCACATCCTCCTTGAAACCCTAATGGCTAGCATCTATATAAAGGATCATAGGCGCCCTCACATCCATGGGAGAACGTGACCTCTAGTCTCTATAGACTATAGGGGCAATTCAAGTAGAAGTTCATTTCTA
Source organism: Alisma plantago-aquatica (assembly GCA_963693085.1). Taxonomy (NCBI): domain Eukaryota; kingdom Viridiplantae; phylum Streptophyta; class Magnoliopsida; order Alismatales; family Alismataceae; genus Alisma; species Alisma plantago-aquatica. Next base: position 882,410,874 of record OY856414.1, on the reverse strand, counting down.
TTCAAGCTTTACTGACACAGTAGGTCTTGCCCTGTGAGAGTTTGGTCATGGACCCTGAGAGCCCAACCACAGTGTAGTGATGGTTGTTATGAAGAGAGGATAACATTCTCTGTGGTTTTGACCTACAATCATCATCCTGGTCAGTGCCCAAGACTCGACTCCTCTCCTGGATTGCCCCCCACCCCCTCGGCCCGACTTTGTGGCACACTAGCTCTGGTGGCGGCAAGTGAGGAATATCCAACCTGTGCACCGACCTTACAAAGGGCAAAGGTGGAGGAGGTGATAGGGTGAGACCTACTAACATCACATCCAGAAGGTAGAAAGATAGAGGAGGAGGGGGTGAACTAGAATCCTACCTAGAAGAGGGAGGTGTGAATAAGACCACAAACATTTCTAGGACCGTGTATGACATCATATAGACTGGAGATCGTCACTTGTACAATGAGGAGTTTTGGCAACTAGAAGGGTAGAGAGAAGCCTTGGGACTATTGGATTAGACAACCTGGTTGGCCAGCATTTGGATCACTGAAAGCTAGGTGCCGACAATGATAGCAGGGCTAGTCAAATAATATTTAATAGTTTATAATTTCAAGTAATCTATAGAAATAGGAGGGAATTATTTGGGCATTTTTTGAAGATGATGGTGTCTAAAATGGAACACAACTCAGGGACTGGAAAGATTTTCTTCCACCCTTCTAGTTAGATTATGGGGACTCTCGGTCCCGTGCATCCTGCATGGCCAAAGTTAGATGATTTTTCCCAAAGTAAAATAACTTTAGGGTTTCTTCTCATCTCTTTCATCCACTTCTCATCTTCTTACTTAATAAACCCTAAATGGAACTTATCTCCTCATCGCAAGTTAGGGTTTTTGAGAATAATTAGGACTAAGACATGCTCCTCCAATCAATGTACATGTAATGTGAAATGATAATGTGCATGTAAATGGGGAAATACTAATGTACATATAATGTGGAATAATAACATACATGCATTGTGGAGATAATGATGAGGTAAAGGAAAATAGTTATGGGTTTTCCTGACAAGGGTAAACCCTAGATGGGATTAGGGTTGGGAAAACCCTAATGGGTCAAGGGACATAGAAAACTAAGAGGTAGGGTGTTGTATCTAACCCTTACCTAAAACCCTAATCCTAGGAAATGGGAATGGAATGGGTAAAATGGAAACCCTATCCATTGAACCCTAATTAGGATAAGAGTAATGAGAATTAAGAGGAATGTAAATAAGTCTATATGACATAGATTTCCATGTACGAATGTGGAGATATTCATGCATGATGAATGTGAAATAATTTGAATACACTTGAGAAACATAAATAAACAAGGGTTATACATGAAAATGAAAACATAAATATAACTTGTTGATCGCCCTAATGCAATCTCTGAAGGAATTGATGGATAAAAAATACCCCCAGTGAGTGGGTATGATGTCCCCAGAGAGTGGGTAGACCATTGACAATAGTTCTAGCAATTGAGTATGAATGCCCTCAATGCGTGGCATAGGGGACGATGTGGCGAGATCCCATTGGCAGATCCTGGATAGTATGAAATAGAACAAAACCTATGTTCTCTAATGTAGTAGCATCTAATTGGTTCAAGTAACATTAATCTTGCAAAAACTCTAGTAATTTGTTGGTAACTCTGATGATAGCAAAACTATATCCCATTTTGATTAGAAAAACAAGAGGAACACAAAGAAAATATAATTGACATCTAGGTTTATATCTTTTTCCACAAGTAGTGTAAAGATGAGTATTAATGGTTATTAAAGAATAAAAATCTAATTTTGTGTATTAAAATGTTCAATATGTTAAAAACCCTTCTTTTATGTCATTATTTGATCTTGCTAAATATAATGCTAGTTTAACATGATGATGACCATAATGATAATAATTAGAGAAGCTGATATGAATAATCATACATATGAAGGATTAGGGATATTAGGATCATATTTTGCAAAGTTTTTAATGAAGTTAATATGATCTAAGTGTTCATGATGCAATAATAGGGTAGATTTGATAATCATGACTATATATAATATGATTTAGCGTTCTTGAGCTATTAAATCAATAATCATGGGAACTAGGGTTTCGAGGCATAACCCTAATGGTAACTCAATACTACGGAAACCTAAATCCAAGGTTAGGACCAATTTGGGTGTAATGTGATTAATGTGACGGTGACACTTTAGGATTTATATTCATGTAGACTAAAACGTGTATTTCTAGATTTGCTTGTTGATTGAATATTATGATTGAAGTGCATTATGCATGATAATCTACATGGATCATCATCTAGGTATGTGGTTACGCTTATGATTACATGTATCAACTTCTGATGTTTGTTGAGGTTTCTAAAAGATTGAATGAATGATATCTGTTGGATGTTTGTTTATTTTATGCAAATTATAAAGTCCCTATGTGTATCACATAAAGTAAATAATGATATTCTGAACCCTAGGTTACACTAATCAATGAGTAACACACATAAGTCCAATGATGGATAGTGAATACACCTAAGATAGCAGACCAGATATGAATTAGAATATGAAAGAAAATACATGTTCTTATGTTCAAAAAATTGATGGTTGATTATATGTACTTGTGATTATTGGATGAGCCCACATACACAATATAGTAATATGATGACCGCGTTTTGTTTGTCAGAATTTTTGGTATATGTTTCACATGATAAAAGACAAGAATAATAAAATGAAATCCATGTTAGGTATTAAAGCTATGCAGGAGGATTTGATACTTTAGTATTTCTTCTCAAATGTACAATTCTGAGGATAGAAACTTCATTTAAGCATTTTTGTAAACAATATTTGTGAATTAATGAAATTGTTTTCTATTATTTATTATTTGCTAAATTTGGATCCTTGGGTAATTTTTGTAGGGAATGACTCTCATCTTTTGTCCTTCCTTAATTGGGGGTTTGCTGAAAGTGAGGTCGTTACAGATCATTTCTTGATTTTTTCACCTAGAGAGGAGAGTTTTTTTACCTTTTTTGGAAAATCCCACACCATAAATCACTTGGCCACGAGATGACTAGGGATACAGATCAATGGGTCAGGAGAGGTTGGATCTACAAGCCTAAATAAAAGATAGGAGGAGGTGCACCACACCTCACAATTTGTTGGATGCAAATCCAATGACTATTCTAGTCTCATCTACCACGACTACCAATCAGTGTGATGGGGAGGTAGGTAGATCTACATATCTGATAGGAGAAAGAGGGTTCCAGAGTAGGGGGTCAATGAGAGGTTTGAAAACTAGTTGTTTGTGTCCCTCACTGCCTTGTGAAGTCAACTATAGTATCAAGTTGGATGAGATGACTTCAGGTGAGGTCCTCTTTGTAGAATAGTTATCTTAGGGTGGAAGATGGGGAAATTAAGGAACGTTCAAGGCTTGTCTTTGATAGAAAAGGATATTTTTAGGTTCAGGATGAGATAGAAGAGGTCCTAGTGGGGTTTATATATCCCATGGAGGGATATATTAGGGTTTGGGTACTATAAGTCACCACAAAGGAAAGAAAGAGGCAATGTGATGTTACAAATTGGTGCAAAAGGCATCAAGTGGTGCCAATCCACCCAAGACCAGGGTCAAATTGAAGAAGGGGAAAGAATTTTGGAGTGTTAAGGTCTGAGAATGGGAGTAGAGAGAGATAGAGAGGGGAATCTAGAAAGGAGGTTGATTATTCCACTTTCCAAAATAGGCTCAAGGTTGAAGACAACCTTAGAGCCTTAGATCCTGATCTAAGGAATGAGAGAGAAAGTGACATTTGAAAAGGGTTTGTGACTTGACCCCTAAAGGTGCAAGTATAAGTAATGTGACTTCCTCATTTTATTTACACCATTATTTGAAACAAAAATGCATTCATGCATGAAATTACCTATGTGGGTTTTATCACAAACAACCACATATGTTTTTAAACTTTTCATAAAATCTATTTGTCAAAAAGTATTATTAAAGACATTGAATCAAGAAATGTATGTTCTTAGAATCCTAGTACGGACATCATGTATGACTCATGTTGTTCAAGGATATAACTAGATTCATTAGATTCTCTCATTTTATTACATATTTTAACTCATCTTAAGGTTCTCCTTACCCATTAACAACCCTTCAAAGAGTAATTGTCAACATACTTAACAAAGTAACTATCATAAAATATGTATTCTTTATCAATGACTTGAAATGCCTAATTATCATTATAACTTATAACTAGTCTCCTAACAAGGCGAAAAATCATTCATTTAACCCATAACACAAGATTGCATGATCTAAACCTGTCATAGAGATTGATACATGCTAATAAATCTCTCCTTAAAATCACAATATTTCAAAATTTTGGATTTAGACTATCTTAGCATCCATTTCAACCTTTTTTAATATGCAAACAAATAAAAAAATCACTTTTAAGCAAGGAAATATCTTAGCATACAAGTATTGTTAAATAAGAAATTTCAAGTTGTTATTATGAGCTCAACCTTGTATCATTCAAGGATCAATAAATAATAGCTTGCATGAAGTCAAATCTTAAGTGTACAACGTATATTTGGACCTCCAAGGTACGAAAAAAAAGCTTTCCAAGAATTTAAATGTAGAAGATAGAAGAAACAACATGTTCATGTTGATTTATGCATCCACACACCTCCTCTAGAGAGAGAAATTAAGAAAAAGCTCAATGCTTTGAAGAGATTGGCTTGAAAACTTTATTTAGACCCTTATTCAATGAGAATATGCCTTAAAACCACCATGATATATCCTCCTTAACTTGAAAGTCTAGCATGGTGGCCAGAAAGAAGAAGAAGATTGAATCAACATTTTTCATTTCAAATTGAACTAAAGGAGGAGGAAGGAGACACATACATAGTGGCAAACAAAGCTTCATGAGAAACTAACCTCTAAATCATAGAAGGGGAGAACATTAGTTCTTTTGTGCTTGAGTCTACAATGAAAAGCTTGACTTTGACCTTGATTGGTAAGAATCACCTTAAATCATCTAGAGAGTCACCCTCCCAACCTCCTCTACTATGTTTTAGGGTTTGTATAGATGTTAAATCAATATACTAGTCTAGGAAAACACATTTTGTTATAAGGTTTTTTTATGATTGATTGTGTTTGGTGCTGACACTCTATGTGTGATGATCAACTTGTGCACACCAATGGGATGCTCATATCTCCACTGCACACATATTCATTGACTAATTTAAATAGATGGGGTGTGTTGCACTTGCATCAAGCGATGCTCATATCAGTAGATGGGGTACTGGTCGATTACTCACATCGAGCATCTTCACATGTTTTACTAAAACATGACATATTTCCTATTTGAACTTTTATTGCATCCATATTTTTCATTATATTTGTAATTAGATTTTAAAAAATTGTAATTTAAAAGTTTCATAAATTCTTAAGTAACACATTATTTATTGATTAATTACTTCATACCTTTAATTCTGGAAGGCTTTTTGACATACATGTGCATTTGTTATTGCCTTGTTTAAGGCTTAACTTCAAGGCAACCACATGACATATGTATTCAAGTAAACTACACCTAACCATTTTATTGACATACAAGCATATACACTATGCTATTAATATCACATGATTCCATTCATTTATCACTCAATTTAATGGTTTTCAATTGCATAGTGAATTCACATCTTCTTAAGCACACAAACAGAGTTGTATTATCACATGACTCATTATTACATGACTCAATCATGTCAAGTTTGGATTAACTCAAATAAAAAGAGATCAGACTATTAATTTTGACTAATCTAGGATTTAGAGATAACTTGAGTTTAGGTAATTACTTCATACATCATTATAAATTCATGTTATTAATTTTTTTTTACTGAAATATTTTTATACTAACAAATTATTTGCCACACCTTCGGTTTAATTAACATAATAATCCATAATCCACCCAAATTTATTAGTTGATGATAAAAATATACATTTAAATTGAGTTGGGTATTAGTTATCTTTGGGTTACAATGATAGCCATGACATGGACTGTCAAAGTTAAGCTCAAATGTCCTTTACCTCATCCAGTTTACCAAATTAAGAAATGAGTTTGCATTTAGATTTAGAAAATATGGATCATTTGTAAATGTAATAATGATGTGTTAATTGAAAGAATCTCAATGATTTGTTAGAAACATATTATATTTTATTATAACTATTAAATAAATTATTTTTATAGCTACATGTACTTAATAAATCAAGATTGAGTTTTGGCTACACATTATCAATGTTTTTAAAAATACAAAAAGTGTCAATTCTGGATTTAATATTTTACATAAATGCATATGTTTTTCCCTAAAAAATCCTATGTATAAATATTATATATTTTTAATATTAAATGATATATTATAAATATAAAATATTTAGAGAAAATCTTATTGGAACAAACATATATGAAATTTATAGAAACATCTACCGTAAGACTAAACTGGAACCAACCAACTGGAGACCAATTGGTTTCCTACTCAATTAGAAACCATCTCTGCAACTCCAAGATATTCGAGACCAACTGATTTCCTACTTAATCAGAATCCATCTCCACAACTCCAAAATAGGGATTTCAATGATACATCACATAAGTTCTGTTTGGTAGGGTGTATTCAGATGACAAAGTAAGAGTTTGATGCACATTTTTACATTCCAAAATCATATATCTACACTCGACTAAACCCAAACCAACTAATCCATACTATGAACATGATCATGTCTATCATGAAAAATTAGTTTTAGGTTTCTAGTTGTGAGACAAATTTAGATCTAGGTAGGTTCTTGTTTGTGCTAAAAAAAGTTCAGGTTTAGGGAACTATAAGTTTGATGCATCTAGTTTCTATGTCCCAACTATAATATAACAATTCAATTCTAGTTTGAATATTTAGATTGAAATTATAGTTTCGGTTAGTTTTGGGTTCCAAATTCCAATAATTTGGTCGACTCTTGGTTGTAGGTAATCTTTGTTATCTATGAAATTTATTCTATGTTTTTACATAACTGAAGTCTTTCTCTATTGAAGTGTCACATATACTATTACTAATGATTGAGTTACATATACTTATGTAAACAAAACTCATTGTACCACCCCCACTCCACCCATAGTAAACCCACAGACATATTCTGGTCTTGTAAATTTTTGTTTGAGTTGCATCATTCAGATTTCTTTCTTGGTTAGAATAATTGGTTATGAACCCATTTCATACCTTCAATATTGCCAGATAATTAAAATGTCTTCCTAATTCTATTTTTTCTTCTATGACAAGACACTCAAGTTGTAAGATTAAACTTTTCAAGACACAAACCAAAAGGTGTGGGTGCTGTATAATTTTATTCATACATTACTATTTTATGTGACTGACATAATTGTTGTTAATCTCATTAAATTTGGAAACAATATCATATTGCACTTTTAGATGACAACATTTTTCATCAAAAACAAAATTTAATTGTCAGGCCCATTCTTCCATATATGACTTGTTGTCATGGCAACACATTAATAATTGGATGATTATTTTATATGTTAAGTAAACACTTCATTACTTTTGGTTATTATGCAAGAAACCATGTGTATAACCACTTTAACTTAGGTTGTGTAGCAATCAAGCAAATGCATTTTCCCTAAATATGTTAATATTTCTAGCTTAAAAAGTGCTAAATTTTGTTTCTTCTATATTTAAGCAACACATACATTTCTGATTTAGCTGATGTAAATTGGGATGGTCTTGGTTTTTACTTGAAACCTACAGATTATATGTATTTTATAAAATTCTCCCAAAATGAAGTCTTCACATAAGGTAAATTGTAGTCTTTTTGTAACATTGAATTGATCTCTTCATTTTGAGTTCTCAACCATGGATAGGTTAGTCTTAACAATGCATTTCAAAAATTGTACTATTTATGTCTATTCTATTTATAGTGATTGTATTAACAATGATGGTGATTACAATACACATTAGTTTCCTTTGATTTAATGTGAAATCATAGATTTCTTTTCTGCATTCAATTAACTTTCCACTCTATGGTGAAATCAATCATTTTTCAAATTATTAGAATAATGATCCTTCTAGATTATTCATAAAAAAATTAACATCAGCAATCCTAATATTTTTATCAGGTAAAATATTTCTCATTACTCAAAAAGGGAAAGTATAAGGCAAAACACTCGTATACTATAGAACCATTGACTCAAGTACTCCACATCTAAATAACATATGTATCCTCTCTAGATAGCCACTTGGGTTTAGGTTTGAGCATCCAAGTAATTTTATTTACAATAAGATCAAAAACAAATTGGGGGTTACTCTCCCCTTTACCATGTAGTCTAGCATTTAACTCACCCCATACATGGAAGATGATGGAGTAGAGGGCCAGCCCAAAAAAACTCATGTGAGCTTGCTTGTACCTATATTTAACTATCCTATTAGTCGTTGGGATCTTTCCTAGTAGGGCTCTGTAGGTGTTGAAGTTCCATTTTAGTTGGTGGCCTTTATTCCAAAGCAAAGAGTACAAAAGGGCATGTGGAAAATGCTCCACCATCACCTACACCTGAGCTTCCTGAGAATCCAACTACCATAGTTCCCCAACCACAAGGTATTCATGTCGAATATCTTTCCAAATTATAATCTTAGCTCTCAGGCATCTAGAAAGGTCACCTCTCTTCGGATCCAGCTCCAATCAATCATCGCCATACCTTCACCACATTCATCTGCTCCACACACTAAGAGGTTGTCATATTAACCTATCAACTCTCCTTGTAGTGGCATAAGACACAATGTATGAGGGATTCTTGATATCCAACCCACCCACACAATAGATTTTGGCAATTTGGTCCCATGCTACAACATGACCTCCCCCCCATAAAAACCCTACCATCACCGATTTGCATCTTTCAAAAATGAACCAGGGAAGATAATCTTCACAACACCAAAAAAGGACCTTAGAGACCAAAATGCTTCTGATTAAAACTGCCCTACCTTCCATGGAAATGTTCAGGCTAGTCCACCTATCCACCACAACACAATCTGCATCCACCACTTCGGAGTAATCCGTGATCAGCCTTAAACGTGGGTCCAAAAAGGAGAAGGAAGCATGTCTAGGTCATCAGACTTTTATAATTTATAATACCTGAATGTTTAAGATGCCCCCAACTAGCACAGGGTGGAGGTACCAGTTCAGGATCAAACATGGGGACTAGGAGGAATAGCACTTTGGAACCTAAGTTCTACTTGTCTAAGTGATCAAAAAGCCAAGGGATAAGGTTTGTTATAAGAAAGCGTAAAAAAAAAGTATTTGAAAGAATTGACTTAAAATCTATCTCCAAGGGAAGTTACCAGAAAGATAAAGGGATTAGGTATTTTGGGGTTTATCACTTTTTAGGGTAGTTTTGCATACAAGAAAACTGAAGAGAAAGAATAATCATCCGCGAAAGCATGAAGAAAGAAAACTTTTATCAAAACAAGAGGCAGCGGTCTACACCTCTCTCAAGGGGGGAAAATATGGACTCATGCGGGAAACAAACCGGATGTAGCTCTGGTCCCAAGTACTCTCATACACCTGAACCATATCGAGCTCTAGAAGTTCATGACTCCCCTCTCTCGAAGATGTCAACACAGGAAACACAATTCAATAGCTAGTAAAAGATGTGTAACGGAAGTATGGAACTAGATTTCAGATGCTAGAAAGAGATCATTCAACTGAATAAAGCCATACACTGAATGATATGAGAAGTGATCCATAGATTCCAATAATAATATAATGGTTTGGTTACAATGCTATATTGAATAAATGTAAATGTTGTGAAAAGGAAGATAGGCATCGATCTCCTTGATTTAGGAAACTGGTATGCTCGATAGTTGACGCCCGGGACAATGCTAACCTGATACTAGGTTGTAGTCATATCGGGATACGATCATGTCGGGTTATTGACCATATTGGGTTGCAACCGTGATGGGTGGCAATAGTATCAAGATATGACTTCCACGTGATATAGTCGTGTTGGGCTGAAACTGTGTCGGGTTGCAACCATGAGAGGTGAAGGGATTGTAACAGGTTTATGTCCATATCAGGTTGTACTATCTTGTCTCTCGGGTTCTTCATGTTGGGTTGTTCTATCTAGGTGGACCGTCTCGGGTTTGAGCTCAGACAGAAACCTGACATGCTCACAGAAGCTTCAAGGGTCATCGGGTGTTGCCTGTTGTTGCCAAAACAATATGTAAGTGAACTCCTCCCATCCCGTATGCTCACCTAACTATCGCTTCTCAGTTCCTTGGAACTCGACGCATTAGCTCCCCCTCAGATCTTGTCTTCGTCCCATCATAGGCCTATATCTGCTATTTATAGGGATGCAAGTCGGTGGAGGTTGAAGCTTTATTGGCCCACACGTCTGGGAAGTCATTACTTTAGCTGGGGCTTTGAATGAGACTATCACGCGTTGTCTCCTGATATGTTGTGTCTGGTTGTCTTTGCTGTAGTCAACATGACAGCAACTGTGGCAGGCTATTGTGGTGTCGAAAACGGCACGTAACAGACTGAAGTTGTATCGTGTAGCGGTAATATCCATATTTGGTTGTGGTGGGCTGGAGTCATATCAGGCTATGGTACCACCGGGTGATCATTTTGGGTTGTTGACCGTATCGGGTTGCAACCATGCCAGGTTGACACCATGATGGGTGAAAGCCATAGTGAGTTGTGACTTGTACCATGCTTTACGAATAGTTGAGCCCACGTGATAGTTTCTTACTGCACGTCGGGCAGTAAGGACATGGGAACCGATATCCTTTGTTGGTGGGCTAATTGAGCCCATTTGTCCTTTTTTTCTTGTAGAAAGCTCTTCAAAAGATGGGAAACATATTTAGAAACACAGTAGACATGATTTTTCATGATAAATAGAACATAAAGAAGAGGAAGTCAAGTTTGGAGGCTAATTTAATGATGGAATATGAACTCTGACTTCCCTAAAATGGGTGTTATCAACCTCCCCCAAACTTAGCAATTTGATTCTGCTCAATCAACTAAAGTGATTTGAAAACTTTCATTTGTAGTACTTTTAACTTTCAGGGGTGGTCTTCGGGCAAAGGTTAAGTAGATTTTTGAAATGACCCGAGGAAAATTGCGTCCGACCATGAGCAAATTGACTTTTTCCTTTCCTTAATTAAACGAAAATCTCTCCCAACTTTTGTGAGATTTTTGGTGCATGTTATTTGAAGTTAGCTTTCACACCAAACTTTTGAATCATGAAGGTAGAAAGTGGGGTTTTCATGTAGGATTAAGGCTTTTGGGTTTTTCTTACTTCTAATCGGGCCATCCAGGTATGGGTCAGTTAAAGGGCAAGTGGTCCCTATAGTCCAAGCCAGTTGTCTTTAGAGTAGTGATTTCACATCCTACGTACCATTGCCTTGGATCTATCATGCCTAAAGATGCATGGGTACCTTTGGGAAGACAAGTGTGTTTTTTTTGGTACAACTCTCATGCTTTTATTCACTCTCATAAGGGTTTTTTCTCTTTTGGGATTTTGGTGGGTGGGGAAAAGGGGAGTTTGTTGTTTGGGTAGCTCTTTCCTTCTCATGCACATCTCTTAGTTGGAAGGAAATTATTTTTCAAGGTTGGCACAAAAATGTTATAGTATTTTTTGTTTAATTCTATGTTTTCAAGAGAGTATAGAAGAAATGTACACAACCATAGGCGCGGAGAGAAAAAACTGGAAGTTGTACCAAGTATTTAAGATAAAGTAATTTTTACAAGTTTGAACAGCAGATGGGGTGTGTGTATATATTGCTTACTATCAAACATTTATATGCAGTGTATACATTGAGTATGCTAAAGGAAAGGAAGGAAATGAAATGAGGAAAAATTTTAGAATACCTCCCTCACTGATGCTATAAAGTCCCCCCCCCACAAACTCATCCCACACTCTGTCTCGGAGTAGTGAGATGAATAGGAAAGAGTAGTTATAGGTCAGTAAGGGTTCAACATATGTGTGTGCCTTCAATGGATAGGAACTCCATGACGTATTGTCCTCACTGGCTGTGGTAGTCCAGGTCATGAATCATTTCAGGTCCTTGTTTTAGTGTTGATCCATTGTATATCCAGTGGAGCATGTATATTACGCAGTCATTTGATAGAGGGGCTTGTTGTGGACTGTGGTGGCATAAATTAAAATAGAGCCAGGCTACCCCAGGATCTACAGTATATGGTCTTACCACAGCAACCACCTCGTGGTAGAATTTTCTTACTAGTCGTCCAAGAGGTGTTTGTGATGAGATAGCATACTCGGTAGGCCAGTCAGAATGGGAATCTAAACTATTGTAAAAGATTTTGACATGAGAGTGGGTGTAGAGCATAATGATTGTCCAGTGATTGTCGTGCAGCATTGGAAGAAAGATGATGTGCGACAACTTCTCCTAGATTTGTTGTTGAAATAGCTGGCGTGCCCTTATTTCATCAGCTAGATAGAGATCGTTAAACAACATGGGATGGGCGATGTAGAGTTGACTGATCTTTGTTTGTAAAATACGAATGTATGCTAGTTCCACTATCATAACTAAGCACGCACCTGTTTTGACTAAATCTTTGAGATCATCAGTGGGGACCACTACAGAGTCTTTTTCATAGATGACGTCTGCAACATTGGAATCAACAAGATTTATCAAGATGTGATTGACCTGTTCTTGAGATAGAGAGTTGCAGGTTGAACAGTTAAAACTGTTGATGGATGAGGGTGAAACAGGTGCGTCGTCCTTGTCGTGTAGGATATGAAGGTCCCACAACAGTTTCCCCGTCCTACCACAGTATTGGACATGAAAGATCGTGGTCTCTTCCCTTGGTTGGTTGTCTAGTTGTGAAGAGTGGGCATTTTATTCTACTTACAGGAAGTCATCCGGAAGCTCGCAATCTAAGAAGTAGTGCATGTTTTTAATTACCAGCTATGTGTAGATGCTCCTCAGCCAGTTGAAATTTGTATCTTGGTGCTCCAATATGTATCTAAAGATGTTTAGAATCTCCATGGCACGAAGCACGATGAAGGTGTTGTTACTGATTCCTGAGTCTTGTTTGACAGGTAAGTCTCTTATTGCATAGAAATTCCAAACGCCGTTGTGGCGTTTGATGCTTTACTTGATAACCCGATGAAGACGGAGTGGCAGGAGCTTTAGGAGCTTATCTTCAGGGTGAATGAAGTCCTGATATAGTTGAGGAATCTCCCCTACACAGTAGTTGCAGAGTGTGATGTCATGGGAGTGGAGGTCCATGATGTAGAGGAATCAATGTTTCCTATGCTTATGGGGGGCTAGCACTAGTCTTGGGTTGTGTTCTTCAATATGCTTCAACATGTCGATCACTGATTGTGATTTGTATGCTCTTGCTAGTAGTTGTCTGGCAAGGGTGGGAGTGGAGTTGTAGATTGGTTGCTGGCATGTATTCAGCATGACATTTTCGATCATTGTGCCTTCCATGATGCAAAAGAAGAATTTTCCTACTACATCCATTAAGAGGAATATTCCTTTAATCACTCGACATTATAGGGAGAAATAGCCGTTGTTCTAGATGACAGTCTTATCATCCAACTGCGGTCTAAGCACCATGTTTAGAAGGCATTGGTCGTAGGAAGTCAGATAGCCTATGGCACGTCTGTCAAAGTCAGGCATTTCGAACTGTGGTATTTTAAACGGCTCATAAAACTGCTTGGTTGATGAGTTCTTCCCTTGAGGGGGTTGTGCTGCCAACGAGTTGTATAGGTCACCTTCTTCTTCTTTAGAGGGGTTGTCCATCAGACTGCCAGAGAGGTCTTTTATGGCCTCGGTGGGCTCGAGTGGGTATAGCAGAGCCGCCGTATTAGCCGTCACTGGCTCGCTCCTTATCAGATCTATCCACTCATGTAGATATGGAAAGACGTCGGTGTCGAGTTTGAAACCCTCTAGGATCTCTGTGATTCGATGTAGGCCCCACTTTGGGTTGTTCATTTCTGTTACTTTGTTAGCTTCACCCATTACCCCTGTCACGACGTCGCTATGAGATGTGCTATCAACACAATGACTATTTCCTTTCTCTTTAGGGGACTCATCGGTGATGTTCTTGGTCACCTCCTCCTCAGGCGTTTCTAAAACTTTAGAGGGCCCACTGGAGTTTGAGGATGGTGAAGACGAAGAAGAAGATGATGGCGATGTTGAAGATGGTGGCAGAAATGGTGATCTTTGGGACACCTTGAGTGGTAGCGACTTTTCCTTTTCTCAAGCCTATGCTCGATAGCATCCAGGTGCTGGAGCGCAGCCTCCATTGTTCAGTTCATTGCATCTAGCCAGTTGGGTAGATGGACCAAAATTAGTAGCTGATGCTCCAACACTCCTAGTTGCTACTAGAAAGCCTGAAATTTGTGGGTGAGGGAGTCAAAAGTAGCACTATGATTATGGGTTACCTCCCTCATTATATCGAACTCATAGCTGAAAGCATGCCCTAAAGAAGGAGGAGTAGGTGAGCGGTGATTGCTTTTGGAGTGGTTCCCAATTCTAGTAGCATGGCTCGTGGAATGCATGCTTTCATACAGAGGCGATTCTAGCACGATAGTGCGTGCAGGCGTGGCCTCCAGGTGCAGTGTAGGTGGCCTTGCTATGGTAGCTTCCACATCAGTGTGGGGATGGGGGGAGTAGTGGCATTTGGGGATGGTGATCGACCGCATGACTGTCGGACCTGTCCTCTAATGAATCAATCTCCACCGTTTTTGGATGGGTGGGAGTTTGTTGAGTAGACTGGAGCTCGTTATTGAGGAGCTGGATGAGGACCTCCTCGTTATTGCGAGAGGTGTCAGGATGCATTGTGGAAGGTTCAGTTGTCGTCTATGTGACCAGTACGACTGTTACAGTGGGTGCAAATGTCATTGTGACTGTAGTTGTTTCTGCTGGCACAGCTACTTCGGTTGGCGCAGCTACTTCAGTTGGCAGAGATGCTTCGGTCTAGAGGTGGTTTTTAGTGTTGGTCACTGGGGACCTTTGTCGAAGAGTAGCCTCAGACGCCCCTTCTTCTTTGTAGCTGGCTTCTTGTGGATGGCGGGAGGGGATATGTAGGATGCACTGAACTCCAGAGCCTTGATCTCTACTAGAATAAATACTTGCTTCTGTACGTCATAGTTGACGCAACTTGGCAGCGGGAGTAGATTGTCGGTTCTTGCGAACCTGTAGAAGAGTTGAGAGCCTTATTTATTTATAATACTGACTCTTGTGAGGAACTTCATATCTATCTTGTCCTATCCCGAGTTCACGATAGGCTCTGAGGTTTCTTTGGATATCATAGCCCTACCACGATCAGGTTGACAATGCCTCCCATGTTGTACTCTTTGTTGGTGTCCTTGATTGGATGGATCCTATTGATGAGGAAGCACCCCAAATTTATCAGCTTTCCCACCATTATGTATATCAGATCATGTGTAAATCTTCAGTATAAAGGTTGATGGTCTCGAATTTGCTAAAGAGGAGGTTGGGCATTATCTTGTAGACGATTCTTCAGAAGCAAGAGTAGACTGCAACCACTTTGCTGCCAGACTTGAAGGCAGACTCGCTTGTCATCTATTTCCACAACTTCACTGGGTCAAAGCCATCATTCTTTCTTATCCTACCACCCTCATCAAGTAGTTTTTTCTTGTATTCATTCTTGGAGAAGATCTTGTTGAGCAGTTTCTCGGTGATCTCATATTCCACGTTATATAACCTGGCCTATAGTCGATCGCCTCCACTGAATCTCTTACTCTTTTTAGGGTTATTCGACACTCGTCGGAGGTAGGAGATGAATTCGTTAGTCAACTCCATGTAGAGGTTGGATAAATTGAAGCAGATGTCATGGATCGCGATGGCACCAAGGACGTTATTTAGCCTCCTGAAAATCCCAATCTGTCGGAAAAAGGATTCATGGCAGAACCCCATTGGGCGGTAGACCTTCACTGCCAATTTAGTGTATCAGTGATGATGCTCTGCATCTCTTGGAGTGAAGCACCCTGGGGAGTGGGTCAAGACTTCAGGTTCTGCTGGTGCGGCCTAAACTGTCATTTCTACTTTGAAGTGGGGCCTCTTATTAGTAGAGAGAGGTTGAGTTGTTGCTAGGTTAGTGCGCTTCTGCCCTATAGTGGCCCCTGTGGTGTCTTCAGAGGGGATCATGTTGCGGTACTGGTTGACCTAGACAATGGTCTCCTTGGTTCATGCCATTATCTGAAAAATAAAGAAATCATACATTTAAGTGACATTTTGTATCGTGCATCGGGTTAGGTGTTTAAAAATAGGCCAACCCGACACACGAAGGCAACAAAGGTGAAATTCGGCATGAAACAGTCATCCCGATACGGCTTGGGCGATACGGATAAACCAATATCAGTTTGTGAAAGAAAGTTTGCTGTTGGGTTAGCATTAAGCCAACAATGTGTGTACACAATATACCAGTGTGGTTTTACCCGATACGTTGACGCGATACTATGAAAACTCGATATGCATGGCTTTCCCGATACCAGTGATTTGGAGAAACCAAAACTCAATATCGTGTAGTTTGTCATGACTAGGTGTGAAGCATATGTAAACTGATAGGACAAGACCCGACACAGTGAGGTATGCACAATATGGCAACGCGACACAGAGGAACACAATACGACCAATGTTGCATGATCTCAGATTTTATCTTATCGGGGAAAAGAAGTTTGAACGTGTCACGCGAAGGAGAATAGTCGAGAACCCGGTACGAGAGAGGAGGTTTCTCTAGGCGATACGGGAGATTTCATGATATGAGAGTGAAAGATTGTAACCTGTCTCGGTTAACCTCACAAGGCTTATATAGCCTCCCACAAAAAGTGGTGCAAGCAGAAAGAGGGGGGCACATGTCGCCTAACTAAAAAATTTGCCTTCCTAAGATAGGAAAAAACTAGACTGAACATGTCACATCGCGAGGCTGAGAGAGAGACATGTTACTCGATACGTGGTGGATGACTCACATTTATACGACACAGGCACAAAAAGGTTTACAACCTAACACGTGTATAAGTGATACACTAAGAAGGGCGGTATATCCTGCTGCCCGACACGGTTGATCGATATCGCCACTCGTATCGAGTTGAGCACCCTACTAAGCGCCTGATATCGTGCAAGCATTGGGCGATAGGATGATATGGGGGAAGTCCCCTATATGCCTTTGTGTGCGACACATTCATGGGCAACGCGATACATTACCCAATACGCGTAAAAACTGATATGGAGCGTCTTTTAGGTGCCACCTCACCTTGATCATGTAGGACTATGGTTATTACTCGAGTAAGGAAGTAGAAAGCTCTTGATTTGTAAGACATCACTGGCCTAATTCGTAGATCTCCAGCTTCAGCTAGTATTACAGATCAAGGTAAAGAAAACAAAGTCAGTGGCCCAGAAAATGCGAGAGTCGGTGTGTGTGGCACGTGCACAAACTTGGGCCTTATTACAACAATAGTGTTTAGAATGTTTTTTGTAAGAAAAAGGAATAAAAGTCCTATTATAGGAAAGTAAACTTGGGCTGCCTCCTAAAGAGCGCTATGGTTTTTGTCATTAGCTCAAAATATTTAATCCTGTTCAGGCTTCTTCTTCGGGTGTGACTTTAGCATCAGTTAGGGACAATTCAAAGCGTCTTGTGAAAGCTTAATCTTCATAGAATATTTTCACATGGTGGGGTCATCCTTGTTGAACAACTCCATCATTCCGGACGGGTATATCTTTTCTACCACGAATGGTCCTGACCAGTGAGTTTGCAATTTCCATGGAGAAAGTCAAATGGAAGATTTAAAAAGTAGAACTTTGTCACCTTCTTTGATGTCCTTCTTCTTCAGGTGAGAATTGTGCCAAACTTTAGTCCTATGCTTATAGATCCTTGCATTCCCATAGGCATGAAGCTGAAGATCCTCGAGCTCCTAGATTTGCAAGAATCTTTTCTTTTCGACCAGGGTTGGGTCCATATTCAGACGATTGATGGCCCAAAAACTTTATGCTCTAGCTCGAAGGGGAGATGACATGATTTCATATAAATCAAATGGTACAACGTATTGTTGATTGTTGTCTTGAAGGCTGTCCTGTAGGCCCAGAGGGCGTCATCTAACTTTGTAGACCAGTCCTTACGGGATTTCCTAACAGTCTTTCTCAGGATCTGCTTCATCTGTATATTTGAGACCTCTACCTGTTTCGAAGTCTGGGGATGATAAAGGGTGGCAACTTTAAGTCTAACCCCATACTTCTTCAGCAACAACTCAAATTACCTTTTAGTGAAATGTGATCCTCCGTCACTAATCACAGTTCTGGGGACCCCATATCTTGGGAAGATAACCTTTGTAAAGAGAGCTTTATTATAGACTTAACATCACCAGTGGTGGTGGCCACAACTTCCACCCACTTTGAGACATAGTCCACTACAACTAGGATATACTGAAAACCATATGTCGGGGGGAAAGTCCCATGTAATTGATTCCACATATGTCGAAAATCTCAACTTCAATCCAGTCAGACAAAGGCATCTCATTCCTATGGGAAATATTTCTGGTTCGATGGCATTAACTGTAGGCCTTAACATAGACTTTAGCATCCTTAAACAAAGCGGGCTAGTAAAAACCAGATTGCAGGAACTTGGTCATTGTTCTTTTCTACTCCCGGATGTCCTCCATAAGGAAAGGATTGACATTCATATAGAATCTTCAGGGCTTAATCTTTGGGTATACACCTCCTAAAGAGGTTATCGGCACAATGTATGAATAGTATAGGATCATACCAGTAATAGTACTTCAAGTTAGAGAAGAATTTCTTCTTTTGATTATAAGTAATTTCTAGGAGAAGTTGTTTGCAAGCTAGATAATTACAAATATCTACATACCATGGTCCTTCTGGGCTGTCTGCTTTGGCAGAGTAGATCGCCTCATCAGCATAGCTCTCATTTACTGGTAGCAAGTGGTCATCCTCCATCCTAATTCTGGAGAGATGATATGCAACCACATTCTCCATACCCTTCTTATCCACGATTTTATGATCAAACTCTTGAAGCAGTAATGCCCAGCGTAGCAGCCTAGGCTTGGCATATTTATTTAGCATCAGATATTTGATGGCTCTATAGTATGTGTAAATAGTTACCTTGGATCCTACGAGATATGAATGGAACTTATCGAATGCATATATGATTGGTAGCATCTCTTTTTCAGTTGTGGTGTAGTTGATCTGGGCTTAATCTCACGTTTTGCTAGCATAATAGATTATGTGGTGCTTCTTATCCTTCTTATGTCTGAGGGTTGTTCCTATTGCATAAGCACTAGCATCACACATCAACTCAACCGGGAGATTCTAGTCAGGTGACTGGATGATGGGCGCAGAGACCAGTTCATCCTTAAAGGTAAAAAATGCAGTGAGGCATTCTTTGGTGAACTCAAACGTTACACCTTTCATTAAGAGATTGGATAAAGGTTTTGCCATCTTCAAGCAATATTTAATGAATCTATGGTAATACCCAGAGTGTCCCAATAAGCTTCGAACTCCCATCACAGATGTGGGTGGGAGGAGTTTTGCAATAGCCTCAACCTTTGACAGGTCGACTTCGATTCCTCTGTTTGATATCTTATGTCCCAGGATGATGCCTTCCTAGACCATAAAGTGACATTTTTCCCAGTTGGGGGTTAGGATTTGTGCTTCACATCTCGTCATCATGAGGGATAGATTCTACAAGAAGTCCTTGATGGAGCTTCCATATATATTGAAGTCCTCAATGAAAACTTTCATTTTGTCTTCCAAGAAATTGGCGAAGATAGCATTCATAGATCTTTGAAAGGTTGCAGGTGCATTGCAGAGCTCAAAAGGCATTCTCTGAAAAGCGTAGGTTCCATAGATGTAGGTGAACACCATTTTCTCTTGTTCGTCCAGGTGAATTGGGATTTGATAAAATCCTGAGTACCCATCTAGCCAACAGAAATACAAGTGATGTGATAAACACTCAAGCATATGATCGATGAAAGGGAGTGGGAAATGGTCTTTTCAGGTGGTAGCGTTTAACTTTCTATAATCAATACACATCCACCATCCTGTAATAGTTTTTGTTGTGACTTCGATGCCATTGTCCCCCTTGACCATTTTGATCCTCCTTTCTTGAGCACCACCTGGATAAGGCTTACCCATGTGCTATCGATGATAGAGTAGATGATGCCATCGTCATGAAGCTTGATAACTTCATTTCTGACCACCTCCCGCAACTTCACATTAAGCTTCCGCTATGGTTGTGCACATGGTTTGGAATCCTCCTTAAGATTTATGATGTGCATGCACACATAAATACTTACACACCTCAGGTATTCAATGGAATAACCCAAAGCTTTCTTACGTGACCTCAACTCCACTAGCAACTGCTCTTTTTGTGCATCAGTTAAATCTGAATTGATAATGACTGGGTTCATTCTCTCCTCATCTAAGAATTTATTTTCCAAACCCTTCAGCATATCTTTTAACTCGGGTGGATTCTTCTTCTCTGGCTCGTCAGTGGAACTGCTCTATAGTGCGACATACATTACGGTTTCAATGGGGCCGTCAGATTTGGCTAGCTCTATTTTATCTAGAAGATCCAGGAGCTCTTTCACTTCTAGGTCCTTAATAACTTTTGTGTCGCTAACTAAAGCATGCATCAACGGGTCCATCGTAGTCTCCTCCTTTTTTACCTCATCATATAATTGTTGGTAGCTCTCGACAAAGTAATACGATTCAAGGAATGAGGGGCTTTTCATGCAGTTACAGATGTTGAAATTGATGTGTTCTCTTCCAACTCTGATGGTTATCATCCCTGCCTCTATGTCAATGAGTTCTCTCCTAGTATCTAGGAAGGGTCTCCCGAAGATCATCGGCCAGCTAGGATCCTCTAAGGTGTCAATGAGGACGATATTGCATGGTATAAAGAAATGCCCAACCCTGATGGGTACATCTTCTACCATTCCGACTGGTTTTATAAAGCCATTATCTGCCAGTTGGATCCTCATGTTGGTGCTTAATATATAAGTAAGACCCAATTTCCTTACAAGAGAGAGTGGTATGAGACTGATGCTCGCCCCCAGATCAGCTAGTCCTTTTTAGGTGACATTATCTCCAAGTTGGAAAGGGATTACAAAAGCACTAGAGTCCTTTTTCTTAGTAGGCATGCTAGCCTTCATGATAGAGCTGTATATCTCGGCTAACTTCACCATTTCGATGTCCTCACCTCTCCTTTTCTTTGCAATCAAATCTTTGAAAAACTAGGCATAGGTGGGCATCTCTTCAATGGCATCCAAGAAAGGTATGTTGAGGTATAGTTTTTTTTACTGCAACTATAAACTTCTCATATCTCTTCTTTAACTGGGCCTTCACTAGCTTGTGTGGGAAAGGCATGTGAGGTGCATATCTATCCGAACTCTCTTTAGAGGCCTCTTCACTGCTTCCCTTGTCTGCTACTTTCCTTTTCTTGGAAGGAACTTCTATAGGCTCCTCAGGTTTACTTCTTTTACCGGTACTGGGGTAGGTTGGCTTTTGCTTTTTGTTCATCAGCAAAATGCAACACCGTTCCTGATCTCAGGAAGGCCATGTTTGCAATTTTATTTCCTCTAGGATTTTCCTCGGTGATGGAAGGAAATCATCCCACCTGATGGTTGATGCTCTGAGCCAAACTTGCCAACTGCCGGTCTATCTTCTTGTTATGCTGCTGGAGCTCCCCAATCTGGGATGAGAAACCTCCCATATGTTGTTACATGAGATTAATCCACATTGTGCTATCCACCAAACTCTTGTGTAGCTTCTCATTTAGGTCATTCTATTTTTTAGCAAAAGACATTAACTCGTTCATCATTGATGGCCACTTCTGTTGATTTTGCTGTGTATTCTGGTAACTACTTTGTTGCTGGAAGTTAGCTTGGCGTTGTTGATTCCGCAAACCACCAGAAGAGGTCATGTTGATTAGATGGTGTGAATTTTCCATAGCACTGGTGTTCCAATAGGAGAACCCTGGGTGGTTGGGGTGTTGGTACTGAACATAGCTTACATTTTCCATACTTTCTTTGTCAGGATCACCCTGTATAGCTGTTGCAGGCAGAAGTCAAAAAGATGATGATGCTCTCCACACGTGACACAACTCCTGATCATTTCTTGTTAGGTCTTGCTTTTGTAGCTCTGTTCCTTCAAGGTTTCAACATCGATAACTATCTTGTCTAGATTGGCTTCCATCACCTTTGATTCTCCTAGGGAAGAGTGACTTGTTGATTCTCTACCATACTCATTATATTGTTGATTTTTAGCCATGTTGTTGATGATCTCACTGGCTCTCTGAGCATTGAGCCCCAAGAAATAACTAACTACTGCAACATTCAAGGATTTCCTTTCTTCGATACACAGACCATTGTAAAAGGTGGTAATCACGCTTGGCTCATAAAAGTCATGGTGTTGAAATTCACGCTGATATCCTTGGAATCACTCTCACGTCTCATGTAGATTCTCCAAAACCTTGTAAAAGGTGGTAATCTTGTTATGACATTTTATAGTACTCTCAATAGGGAATAATTTGGTTATGAAGGAATTAGCGAGATACTTCTAGTTTGGGATGCTCCCGTCCTGGAGGCTTGAGTACCATTCCAGTGCCTTGTCTTTTAAAGAAAAAGGGAAGCACTGGGTGTAGATATAGGTTATCAGGACCCTATTAATCTTGAAAATCTTACAGGTCCTCTTGAATGTCGTGATATGATTGTAAGGTTTCTCTTCACTAATGTGTTGCAACAACTGGAGAAAACCTGGCTTTAGCTCAAAGTTTGCTACATTGAGAGGTTGCTCCACCACTGGGTTCCTTTCCTTATTTGCCCTTACTTGAACAAAAGATCAAAGGGATCTAGCCTTGGGATCTTGGTCATCCATACTTGTGAAAGGAAAGGGATGTAAGTACCTAAAAGAAAGAAATATAAAAGGATAAGGGTGGTGAGGTAGATATGTGCAGTATGTATCTATAGTTTTATATACATCTATACAAAGTTTTTCACAAAGTGCAAGTAATAATCAGGTTCGCAAAATGGCATTCATTGCCTAATCCCCAACAACTATGCCAAAAAGTTGATCAGCCTTAAACGTGGGTCCAAAAAGTGGAAGGAAGCAGGTCTATGTCATCGAAATTTCATAATTTATAATACTCGAATGTTTAAGATGCCTGCACCTAGCACGGGGTCAAGGTAACATTTTGGGGTTGAACACGGGCATTAGGGGGAATAGAGCTTCAGAACCTAAGTTCTACTTGTCTAAGTCATCGAAAATCCAAGGGATAAGGTTTGTTGTAAGAAAGCATAAATGAAAAGAATTTAAAAGAATTGACTTATAATATATCTCCAAGGGGAGTTACCAGAAAGATACATGGCTTAGGTATTTTGGGGTTTAGCAATTTTTAGGGTAGTTTTGCATATAGGAAAACTGAAGAGAGAGAACAATCATCTAGGTAAGCACAAAGAAAGAAAAACTTTATCAAAACATGTGGCAGTGGTCTACACCTGATGCCTTCTTCTCTTAAAGAAGGTGCAAATGAACCGTGTACTGGAAACCTCTCTCAAGGGGGCCAGATATGGACTCACATAGGATATAAACCTGATGCATATCTAGTCCCAGGTACTGTCATATACTTGAACCAGACTGAGCTCTAGAAGTTTTTGACTCCCCTCTCTTGAAGAGGTCAACATAGGAAACATGATTCAATAGCTAGTTAAAAACGTGTAACACAAGTAGGTAACTAGAGTTTAGATGCTAGAAAGAGATCATTCAATGAAATAAAGCCATACACAGAATGATATGAGAAGTGCTCCACATATTCCAATAATCATATAACGGTTTGGTAACAATGTTATATTGAATGAAAGTAAATGATGTAAAAAGGAAGATAGGTATCAGTCTCCTTGATTTAGGAAACTGGTATCAATCTGACCCTTTACCCTTCTTCCGAGAGATGGGAATCCCTAGGTACTTTGTTGTGAAAGTGCCCTTCTATACTTCCAAAGATTCCTTCAGCCTCCCTCTCCTTACATCACAAGACTTAGAGAAGAACACCTTTCACTTTAGAGCATTGAAGAACAAACCACCCAATTTGCTAAAGTTATCCAACACACCTCTCACTCCTTTTAAGTACTTCACATACCCCTCTTTCAAGAGTAAAATTTCATATGAAAAAATCATATGAGAGATCACCTTCACTCCTTGGAACTTATAAGGCTTGATGATCCCTTTCACTACTTCCCAATCAAACATAGTCGTCAAACCATCCATAGCTATGGTAAACAACAAAGGTGATAAGGGATCACCTGGTGTCAAACCATTTATCACTCTAAAAAGGCCCTTAGAGACACATTAACCAAGACCGAGAAAGATGTGGTCTCCACACACTGACGCATTATGGCAATCCATCTGTCACTAAACCCAAGTACCCTCATGATCTCCATAATGCAGACCAACACAAGTGATCATTCTCTTTGGAGATGTCCAACTTGATGCACACCTTCCTAGTAGACCTTCTCACAGTTAACCCAATAAGAAAATTCATAGTCATCATCATGCTATACGATATAGATCTACCAGTCACAAAAGCACCTTTCTAGTCAGACACAATTTCAACCAAGAAGACCTTCAACTTTCTAGAAAGGATCTAAGATATAATCTTATAGAAGACTGAGCAACATGTGATAGGCCTGAAATCTTCCATAATGACAGTTGGGCTTCTTTTATGGACGAGTTTGATGAATTCTTGATTGTCTTGGCATACCATGTTCCCACACAACAAGAACCATCTCACTACCCTCTCAATGGCCTCCTTTATGATGTCCCAACAAGTTTGGAAAAACTTCCCATTGAACCCATTAGGTCTTGTGGCTTTAGAAGCGCCAATAGAGAAATACACCACTTTAATCTCATCATTAGTGTTCGGTTTAAGTGGTGCTCTATTCATATCATCTTTCACCTTCCTCATAGGTAGTTTCCCCACCCAAACCTCAAGAAGAGGGTCCTTGTTATACAACTCCATGAAGAACTCCACCACATGCTCCGCCACTCTCCCTGGCTCATCAATAACAACCCCGTCCATATAAAAAAGAACATGGATGTGTTATCTCATCTCATTCCTCTTGATTGCAACATCATATGTCCTTGTGTTATAGTCCCCATCTTGGACCCATTGCAGCCTACTTCTTTGCCATAGGTACATCTCATCTGCTTTCTCAAGTTAGAGTAGACGATCAGCCACAATAGTTTCCTTCTCCATATGCTCAGGGCAAGTCAAGTTCAATATAAGAGCCTAAGCAGCTGAGTTAAACCTCTCCTTAACCTCCCTGATTAAGTTGGGGATATCTATCATCCCCCTCGACCACTCTTTCAACTTGATTTTGGTCCTTTTCACCTTCTCCGTTACTCTAACAAATTGGGTTCCCCTCCACTCTGTTATTCCATGCCTGAAAGACTACACCCAAGAAGGACGACCAATTGGTCCAATGATTTAGAAATCTAAATAGACGGGCCTATTTAGTTAAAAGTAATGTGAATATGAATGTACAAAATAACTATATCCATTGCTTTATCTGACTAAAAAGTGTAATCACAAATGACACTTCTAAATCACATGATAACAGATAAGTGAGAAGTGACTTACACAATAAGAGAAATTATGTAGAAGAAAAAAAAATCTTAGATGAGACTTGTTTGTCAATAGCCTAAGAGAAATCCATGGAATATTATTACACATAATGTAAGATAACACTTCTTGAAAATTATTCTTCAGTGTAGATGAAATATTCAAATCATGTTCAAAGATTCATTCCTTTTGGACTAGTTATATCTATAAGATTCACAACTTCAATATTCCTATTTATTCTTTAATGAATCTACTAGAGAAATAAGAGGATGAAACTTAATGTTTCATTTGTTCCAACTTTTTGAATGTTGAGCAGTCATATATTTCGTTTTTATTCTATCATTCAAGATATCATCCTATTTCACCTGGTTGATTTTTATATTTGAATTGTTCAATTATAAGAAAATGAAAATCACCCAAGAATTTGTTTTTAGTTTGGAGTACTTATTATAGGATACTCATGGTTTCACTCCTCATTATCCACAAAATCCTTAACAACAAGGTGGTGCACTATGATTCTATGTACTCAATAAGTTGATCTTCTACCTTACATATAGATTTGATCATATGCATTTTTTCACTATCATCTATGACTTGTAGGATTTTGACTATTAAACCTTATCTTGTGTTGTATAATAGAAATTCACATATGATGCCACATTGTTTCTTCTACACAACTTGGTTGAAAACTATTTTTAGATAACATTGAGTCCTCTTTAGAGTGAGGTGCCCAATCCCTATTTATAAAATCTCCCTCTCATATGACCTCGTTGGTTGCTCTCTTTCTAGTCACTGGGGAGGTTGTTAAGCAAGTCCAACTTTGGAGAGGCTATAGTCTAGAAAGATAACCAAGACAATGAGGTGATCATCAGAATGGGAAGATTCACCAACTACTTAAACTTTTAGTGGAATGCTAGAGAGAAATAACAAATCACCTTAAGGAAATATACTTGAACAGAGTCAAAAAACCTTGAGGGATGATGGATATGTTGAGGAGAATTGAAGAGGTGCATAAGGTATTGTATATCATCATGTTAGAAATAGGGAGTCAAAAAAATGGTTTTGGGTTTCTTCCAAGTCAGAAAACAACTTATTTGATGCAAAATAGCTACCCTAGAACCGACCTAGAACTGGATTTGTTATAAGATGTTATACCCAAAACCAGACCCAATTTCATAATGTATAACCTAGAACCAAACATGTATTGTATGTTTTTGTTAATTACTCATGATATACAATAATTATATCTGATAAGAGCTTGGATTGTCTAAATTTATCAAGACATATTTGACCAAGATTTAAAAAATAATCACTCAAAATTAACCTAGTCCCCACTCAAATGTTAACTTCTAAAGTCAGAAGCAACCCAAATTGGAAAAATGAAAAACCAAAATGGGATATTTCTTATTGGTATGGGATATGGTTCAACGAGTTTGGACAAATTTTGACATCCTCAACTCGATATGAACTTTGTTCTAAAATCAAAATAAGTCACTACACGATCTAATACAATATGTATTGTATTTCATCAAATAAATCCACATAAAAATATGTATATGGAATAACCAGATATGAACTTGTGAGAGAATCCACTCTTTACTTAGTTACAAATAAATCCACATAGATCGAATAACAATAATATGTATATGGAAAATAGGTATTGTATTTCATCAAAGTATGACACATAAAAATATGATAAGAAGCACTAAAAATATGGACTATTTATTATCTAAAAGTATTCCATCCCTTTTTCTTCATCACAAGAGTGAAATTACATAAAATCAAGTGGTCACCAACTAAGACAAAAGGGTCAGTTGTAGAGGGAAACCTAGCCATATAAAGCTATCCTTGAAGTTTTGTACCCAAGATCACTTTCCATATGAGCCATCCTCCTCTAACCCACCTATATCTAGGAAGGTCACGAAGAACATCCAGAAAGTTGAGACAAAAAAAGGGTATGTGTTGGCACAAACTAATACATATGAAATCAAAGAATTACTTGAGCATTTGAAAGTAAAAGTATAAAACTGAGGGTGTTTCCATTCAAAGGATACTATACACAATTCGGTAAGTCCAAGATCAAATATCAAAAGAGAGTGACCAATCAAAAGTTGAGGCATTAACAGTATAAGAGAGTCTCATGACATAAACAAACTTGTGAAATAATTTTGTATGAGTACATAATCTACATAATCACACATGATATATTTGAATTATATAAATACACAGGTCTAAAATAACACATCTATCATATGTATGGGGTGAGAAGAATGATACAATCTACTCAATAATATGGGATGAGTAAGAAAAAATACATATATTTCTTTAGCATTAAATGATACACATCTTCTTTATAATATGGGATGTGTAGAAAATATTCATGTTTTCTCTGATTAAGACATGTTACACATATTCTCTTTTAAATTCATTGAATGAATTGTCACTTGTACACAATTATATAGTGTGGTAATTTATCATAGCCACACAATGATCATACATATTAAATTATGCTAGTAAGTCACAACTTGATGCATAATAAAGGACAAGAAAGTTCACATCAAGGGAAGAGAAAATTATTATTATATCAATGAGGTCAAAGGGCCCATAAAACCCCATATTCCAAATATTCATGGTTCAAAGAGAGAGGAAACATGTTAGAAGCATAAGTTATATCATTTACAGGTCAGAGTATGTAGGCCAATATGAAGTCTAGTCAAGTCTAGTCAGGTTTGTAACTCTCTAGAGTCATGTTCACCTTCTCTTATATAAAGGAGAGGGGTCTCTATTATATTAATAACATTGCAAATATATCTGATATCCATTATTTCAAACATAGTATTAGAGCCTTCTTTGGAGGGACTCAAAACTGAGAGAGAAAGAAACAAGTCTCTACCCACTGGCGGTAGACTCCGTCATAGATGGTTGTCTGTAGGGCCATCTTGATCACCCTCTTTAGTGGGTCATCTCTATTATCCTCTCATTCTTAAGGGCCATACTCATCTCTTTAGATACAAAGTATGACAAGTATTGTCTTATTCCACAAGAAAAATGTCTAATTCTAGCATCCATGTGTGTCTGTCTTCTGTCTTTCGTCTTCTCCAAACATGAAGTTCATCTACTCCCTCCATCAATACAAAGTTCATATTTAGATATTTCTTTCCATGATATATGAGTATCTTCCATGATCTCTCCCTACCATATTGCTCCTCTTTAGATCTAAACTCTTATTCATGATATATGCAATGAATCTCTCTGGAAACATTAGTCATCAATGGAAATAAAATTTTCTGACACCAAATTTCATCCTATGAGATTTCCTATTAAGTGTAACCAACCTCCAATGACACAACATATGGCATGTAATGACATATGAAGGAGAATGAGGCATACTTTTGTCAAAGAAATAGTCATAGTCCCTTGACAATCTAGTCTCCCATTGAGCTTCCAGCCTTTTAGTTGTCCATTCCATGAATTCACGTTGTGTCAACGGTTGAATCAAACAAATAAATCTTGTCTCAAGCCGTTTCCCAATAGTGGCCTCCCTTCATCAAATATGAATAAATGTTTAGAAGTATACCCCTTTTCCACAGCCGATATTGATCCCAATTCTTGACCTAGTCTTTTTGGGTAGCGAAAAGATCCATTTAATTTCTTATTCATATTTTATAGTCGGGTCACATAAAACATTAAATCTGGTTATCGGTTCATCTACAGTATCTTCCTTACCAAGTCAACCTATTTGAAACACCATCACAAAGTCCTCACATGGGTGATGTAGTTCTCTCCTAGGCACAAGACCAACCTCACTCATGTGCAAAGATGCATCACTTTTAAGAACAAAGTTAAGTTTTATTAAGAATAAGGTCCAGTTCTCTCAACCTTATGAGAAGTCCAACACATGACTTCTCCAGACATATTAAGCAATTCCATCTCCAAACATTTTCCCTTAATGTGACATGGGAGTTCTTCTTCATCTTTGTCCACCCCAACCACTTTTTTCATCTCTTTGTGGTTGATGTGGGGGGAGAGTAGAGGAGATCACAAGAGGAGGATGAGGAGAACAATTGAGGTGCAATGGTCAGAGCTTAGATGACAAAAGTGGAAGAAGAGTGCCCACATATGGATTTTTATGTACTTAACGTGTTGTCCATATCTCATCTTCCAGTTCAGGGCCAATGACCATCCTCACTATCCAGAATCAAAGTTTCCAAGCATTGAACTATCTTTGAATATCAATTGGATATCATTAACACCCTACATCAGGTGAATATGGTTCTTCATCAATCATGTCTTAGTCACTGTAATCCAAAAACACTTCAATCTTTTAGTACTTCAACATCTTAGATCATTTGGATGAGTGACATCATGATACACTTGTCTTTTGTAGAAGATCATTCATTTATCTACATCGACATTGTTTCTTCTTTGTTCATCCATGCCCTATCAAGCATGTTGATGTTCGTCCCCGTCCTATCAAACATGTTGATGTTTGCCCATGCCTTGTAAAGCATATTGATTTCATCCCTTCAGACATGTTGAAATTTTTCCATATCCCATCACATTGATCATTTTCTACAACCTAGTGTTCATGTGGCACATATCTAGAAACTAATTCAATGACAATAGCACTCGATTTTGTGACTTAGATGATCTTGACATGTTACATCAACATGCTCCAAGATACAAGCTCTAATCTAGTATAAGCTCTATATGTTTTAAAGATTCAGTGTTTATCAGTCTCTCTAAAAAATCGAGTGTTTATCAATCTCAAGTGAAGCTTCAAGGTCAAAGATTCTAAAGATATTGAAGTGTCGGGGGTGGTGCACATGTCATGCTAAATAAAGGGGATATCATGTTTTAGTGATAACTTTTTTCTCTCTATTTGTCTTGTTTTTGTAAGTGATCCAATCTTGGCATGTGATTGTCCATCCTCTGGCTTGTAGGGAAGTGTTAGAAGTATAAGTCATATCTAATATAGGCTGGAGTTTGTTGGCCCATACAGTGTCTAATCAAGTCTAGTCAAGTTTGGAAGTCTTTAAGGGATTTTGAAAAATCTCAGTACCATAGACAGGAGGGTCAGTGGCGCCAAATCCTTGACAGGTCAAAGTCTAAAAAAAGTCTGTAATATTGACAAAGACGTCGGTGGTACCCAAATATTTTCAAAAAAGGAGAAAAGTCCCAGAAAAATTATGGTCGATATACCGAGAGGCTTTCTGGTGGTAACAAGTGACTAAGATCAACAATGGTAGAATCGACACAGCTTGGTACCATTGACGCAAAAAATTGGTGGCACTGATTCTATAAGTCAGAGTCACACTAATTACAACTTGATATCACCGAAATCTTATCAATGGAACTAAATCTTATCGGTGGCACCAACACAGAAGGCTAGAATCTATGCCACGAATAGCAACGTCCAGGATCTTCAACATCTAATGGTCAGTGGCACTAATCTGAGTGTGCATTCAAGAAGTCAGTACCACTGACATATGTTTGTACCACCAACATGGAGGGATCTGAGGGTTGGCACATCAATGACTTAGGGCCTTCGGTATCAATAGGATGAAACCAGCACCCATAAATAATGATAGAAGTCAATATTACTAACACCGCAAATCGGTGGCACTAACACAACACAATGGGGCAACTCCTCAGTGATATAAGGGAAGGTAATAGGTGATTTCAAATCACACCCAAATCATCCCCTTACATTCAAGAAGGCACTAGACAATGCCAAAGACTTCCCGACCTTTCAAGATTCTGTGGGTCTACATTGAGATTCCTTTCTTCATCTCCTTTCTATTCTCCACACCAATGGCATTGAGGAGACAATCTTCATCTATAGGCATGTATGAGAATATGGTGACAAAGACATCTTGGGTATCCTTCCTGAGGAAGATTAGAATATGCTCTATGCTTCCATGACGAAAAGGGATATCATCCCAATGCAGCTTGGAGATCACACATTCATCAACAACAACGGCTTCACTGAACATTTTTGCCAAGTCTACAACAACCAAGGTAGTGTGGGTGACCACCCTTTCTTTAGTATTTGGCCCACCTAATAGGGGATATCTTGTGAGTTCCTCACAACTATGGAGATTTGATGCATCACTGAGCATGAGGGGGAGTAGGAGGAAGATTGGGTAAAATTATGGTTGTACAACACCGATCACCACCTCACCCTAACAGAGTTCAACATGATATACGATTGGATAATGGGTGGGTCACGCTTCACTTAAGGAGACATTGACTACAACATGGCCTAGAGGCATATGACAATCCTTCCCCAGTGGTTCATCTTCAACTGGCACCAATCCTCAGTCATAGACATCAAGAACCCCTTCACCTAGATTTTGCATGGATATCGGAAAAACATTATTTTTCCAAGTTTACTCAGGGGCAGGGGAAGGTCCAAAAGGAAAACCTGATAGTGTAGAGTTATTTTATGACCTTGGGAAGGATACAATCAGTCGTAGGTCATTCTTCCTTCAGCACATGTTGGCGGTGAAGAGGCAAGCCCTGAGGAAACCACCAATCCACTTTGGGGGACTACTTACACTGCTCACACTACACCTCTGCCTCATCCATTCCAAGACCAATGCTCCAAATAGATCATCTATGCTGGAATTCAAGCACTTCAAGTGCACACACCTTATCACCAAGTATGAGGGTAGGGTGTACGCTTGTTGCATTGTGAATAGGCAGATCTAGGAGAGGGCATTGCCTGGCCCCATCTTCCACCTACGGGAGTGTGATACTTTTGATGGCCTATAGACGACATAGAGGCTATACCAAAGGGACATGATGTGAAAGTCAAGGAAGAAAAGGAGGAATCAACAAAGGAAGAAGAAGGAGAAGAGGAGGTTGTTATACCTTATACACCAAGGTAATGTCTGCACCACATTGCATGCCTCTATGCAACATCCAACTCTACAACTCTACCACCTCGACTTCCTAGAGACTCTTTCTCCATGGAGGGCATTTAAGGGATGTGGCAATCCATTCAATAGGGTAAGTAGCACCAATCATCCACCTTGATACAGATTCAAGGTGTTGAGGAGTATCTTCTTTACCAATGAGTGCATTCTCCTGGTCAACCAAGAAAACATGCACACTCACCTCCAACATATTGAGTATCATCAATAGCCACTTTACGACAACTATTGGAGTCAAGGAAACTTTTCTAGCTACCTGCAACCACCACATATGCCATCCAACACACCCATTTTCATCGGGACTTTCTTTCCTCCAGATCCATACATGCCACCAACAAAATATGTTCCATCACCACCACCCAACTTAGTGCTTGGTACCCCCATTCCACCTCTTTGTTTGAGTTTCTACTATGAGGAAATAGTACAATTCAAGATTAAGGGGGTGATGGAATGACTTTATCTTGTTTATTATCTATCTTATTTTAGTCTTTCTTATTTCCAAGTAGTAGAATCCACAATCTATCTAGTGTAGGCATGGATCTTAGTTATCATGGTTTTATCTATCATTAAAGGGAATGTGTTTTTGTGTTCTTGCAATGGAATTTAAAAAAAAATAACAAAAGGGTCACATCTTTTTAAGCCTATTTTGCAAATTTTGAGGAAACACCAACTATAGGAGATGTTTAGGTTAGTCATCTTGAGGACACTTAATATCAATGAAAATATTAAGTTATCCAAGACTTGTGTATGTTGATGAGTTTTGAGCCTAAACACCCTAGACAAATAACGAGATCTAGAAAGAAATTCTAAGGTAACTATTGACAACCCATTTTTTCTCACTCAGCAGAAATTAATGATTAATATCAGTTCTTTGGCTAACGATGGAATTTATTCAACATCTTGCAAAATTTCTACATATTCACCTTTTATATATTTTTTCACATTTTCTAACCCATTGAACAGATCTAGTTTTTCCCACTTTCACCTAGTTCAGGCTCTTCTACAAAGAAAGCTTCATGCAGACTGAAAGTGCAACTTGTTCCTCAATTCTTCCTCAAATAGGCTATCTTTTCATAAATTTCCTAGTTGAATTGTCAGGAATCAAGTATTACCCTTTCAATTGACTTTTCTCAAAAAAATCTGAGAGATAACTCCAACTTATCTTTCTGAGCAAGTTTTCTTCATTTTTTTTCCAGAACATCCCTAAAATTACTGGGAAAATGAGAAAAATCTTTTTTCACTCAAAGGACACCAACGAATGCATATTCATCTTAGTTTTAGTTGCATGATTAGTCTAGTTTAGCATCCAAACCTCTTGAATTTCAGTATAATATCTTTGTATTAATCTACTTTGTGTTTTTATGCTAATTTGTAGGAATTTGATACTTTTATTGACTCCCTTCGTAGGTTTAGAATTTTATCACTCTGCAGTAAGTTTTCTTAGGGGAAATACCCTGGACCGAAATAGATTTTGATCACTTCTGGAAGGCAGATCAATAAACATTTTATGTGTCTGAGGACATAATTGACCCATCAATCTACCTGCCAATCAACCTTCAAATATCATCACATATAAAGACATCAACCTCATGTCCATCGACCTCAATTCTCAACAGCTTCATCGACCTTCTAGGTCGACAACCCATCGACCTCAATGCTCGACAGCTTCGTTGACCTTCTAGGTCGATAACCCATCGACCTCAATGCTCACCAGCTTCATCGAACTTCAAGGTTGATAACCCATTGACCTTCAAGGTCAATGACCCATCGACCACCCTGATCGTCACATAGGAGCCCACCATTAAAGCCATCGATGACCTAGGTTGATGACCCATCGACCTATCTCCATTAATCAACATCATCAGTCATAAATAAATAGATCCATCGACCTTCAAGGGCGATGCCCCATTGACCTAGTAGCTCGACATTCACTAGGAAATTCATCGATAAAATAACATCCATAAAGAATTCAAGACCATCAACCTAGATGACTATTTGTCTACCCATCGACCTCCTAGGTCAACGGTTGGATGACCAAGAGTCAAGACCGATCGGTCGAAAACCCATGATCGAAGCTGATGGAGAGCACAAGTGGTCAATGTCCATGACCCTATAAATAGGCCCCAAGAACAACACTTCATCTCATCTCAAATTCTAGAGACAAAAACTTAAAAAGGTTGATGCCAAGTTTAGAGTGAAGTCTAGATCCATCGACCAAGGTAGTTCTATCAACCTAGCTAGGCCATCAACCTGGAGACTTAGCCACCTCCATAAACCTTCAACAACTCAAGTACATCGAACTCCTTCACTAAGTAATCAATCTCCTCATCGAGTTGTTATCCCTCCACCTACTTCAAATGTAAGTCAGGGTTAGTTCCTAGAAGAGAGAGAAGGAAGGCAGTTCGTCATTGCACACCACATTGAGCTGCTTTTGCTACAGTCATGACCATGATTTTGTCCCTTTCATCTACTAGTGATATTAATCTCACCATGTCAACAAAGTATTCCTTTAATTAGGGTGTGGGGATTGTCCCCGCTACTTATTTCTTACAATTGTATTCATATTCCAATGCTTTTTTGAATACATTTAATTCATAGATGATCGTTTATTGCATGTTTTGTGGATTTATCATCCCCTTTACATGATTTATTACAGTCCTATTCCGCAAGAACTTCCATGTTTAAGATTTGAATATCAATTAGCTTTGGTTGATGCCCTTCTAAGAACTTCTGATGGGAAGTCGCCAGAGTAGTGGATATAGGATCTGTAAGTAACAAGACATCAAGCTTGAAGGGATATCTACTCATGCACGTTTCTAACTCTGAAAGCAGAAACTTGCATAACTATAATCATATATTCATACGTGTTTGGATTTGAATGAATGTGTTGATTCGAATAGTGGTAGTGAAACTCAGTTCCA
The DNA here is from genome assembly GCA_963693085.1 of Alisma plantago-aquatica. NCBI lineage: Eukaryota > Viridiplantae > Streptophyta > Magnoliopsida > Alismatales > Alismataceae > Alisma > Alisma plantago-aquatica. The sequence continues at coordinate 882,375,352 of OY856414.1, read as the reverse complement.
CCCTAGTGTTTCCATCAATTGATAACTAGAACTATAATCTAGCTCCTTTTATTCTCCCATTTTTAGTTAATCAAACCAATGCAAACTTTATGATAAATACTAGTTCTTGATAGATTACTTTGATCAGATAATTATTAAACCAAATGTCTCTTAGGATTCGATCCTCAACTGTACGCAATAAGATCTTTCCTCTTGTGGGTGGCATTATTGCACATTAGTTTTAATAAACTCTAGGATTCCATTCCTGGTGAATGTTCTTGTGTGATAATGTCCACATCAGACACCTGGGCGGATCACAAACATCTACTATTACCATGTGGGCAGATCGCCGCCCATGGCAAGCGCGGTGCATCAAGGTGATCTCCCACTTCTTCCTGAAGGTTCTGCCCAAAATCTGAAACCCTAATCCAAGGGTATAGGTAGACCCCCAAAAGCACTAAATTATAGGCCCTTTAATCTCTCTTGAAGCCAGAGTAATGACTACCTCTCTTTGTATTTTTATATTTCCTATGATCAAAGGTTCCTTCCTCTGACACCACCTGTCATATTAGACTTTGTAGAATAGTAAACTTCTATAACTATTTAATCTACTATTTCTCTAAAATTTGATCTATAACTATCACATCTGACATGATATATTGTTGCATATGATTTGTTATTTGTTGCTTCTATTATTGCTCCTTTTACTATTTTTGAACAATCAGATTTAGTATCTAAAATCACCTATCTACTAGTCATCCTATAGAATCATACACAACAATCCTAATCATCAATGATGGATCTTTGTCGTGGGAGGTCCTGAGATGATTAGGTCCATAATACACCTAAAAATTAGAACTTTTAGAGCAATGAAGAAAATACAAGGACATCTTCAACCCTAAAATCTCACCGACAACAATTTTTTTTTACTATTTTATTTTCTTTAATAAAAAACCTAAATCGCTCATTCTTCCATCTAATAACTATCCTTGATATTAGTTTACCATGTGGGATAAGTGTGTCAATCCTTCCTCACTCATAACTAGATCACCAAATCCAAATCTCTAATTATTCTTTTGTTTTTTGTTTTTTATATCCAATAAGGATAATCATTAAAAATCCTCTATGAATTGATCGACATGTCTTTTACTAATTTTATGTATGAAACATGATGGTGACTCTGAATACACCCTTTATTTTCTTTATATGACGTTTCACTACTGAAAAGGGAGGAGCTTTATTCCCAAAATATTTCTCTAGTTTCTTCTCCTTTTCTGGGATGTAGTGAGGATATTGTTCTATACACAAGTTGATAGGATATGGATATATCATATTTAAGAATGGCATGGTCTCTTAATCATGTGATTCCATCCACCTTTCATGACAATTCATCCACCATGACAAGTTGATCAAGTATCCCACATTGTTTCCTTTTTACTGCATTGTATAGCATAATAGGTGGCATGATTGTTAGTTTCTTTATTGTGCATTAGTAACAAAAAGAGAAAATACAGAGATGTGCATTTCAATTAGTTGCATAAAAAAGTTTCATGTAGATTGCATTCTCTGTTTGCATCATTCTTTACATATTTTTCAACATGTATCTATGTAGCATTTTCCCCAAATTAAATGAAAATATCTACATCCATATCCCTCCCAATGAAAAAAAACCAATGCTATATGTTGAAGAAAGCACAATCATAAACCCTAAGTCATGATAAAATAAGAAGGGAATGAAAAAAATCAAACAAAGAGGGAGAAAAGGAAGCCTTGAACTCAATGTGAATTTTCTCACAGAGAAGGTGAAAATAGCTTATATATACATTCTTTCACCCACAACTCATCATTAGGATGATATGTTTAGTGCTTTCATCATTTCACCATGACATTAGGAAGTAGGATTAATGCATCTATCATTTTCTTCATTTGTAGGTTCATCATATTTTGTTTTAGCATAATAATTTGGATGTTAATTGTGATTCTGGTTCACAGCCACCTACTTTATTTCCACCCATTTCTCTTTATGGTAGGCCACATACATTATTGATCCCCTCATTCATTTTTGGATGGGGAATTGCTACCCAACATGGGTTGGTAGGTAGATAAGTGTGATGTAGATAGGGATCCACATGGGGAATCAAGTGTATGCCCTATTGACTATGATGTTAAGTGATCTTTATTAATAGTGTTTCATTGATCTAAGGGTAGACATCTTCAATTAACATTTTTTGTCACTTCACAGTAGTTATTCATTCAGTTGTTGGTAAAGTCTTGTTCGTGACCGCTAGGTGGGGGTATTTGAGAAATGTAGTTCATAGAATTTGTTCTCTTTCTTACTAATTCAAACAAATCAAAAGATAGTGTTTCTCGAGGGAGAGCAACATTCAAGCTTAGGGGATTTGATGCACTGAGTTGTAATCTCTTTTCACATGCTATTTTCCCATGCATTTAGTGCATACTTTTTCATTCTAAGATATGTTCTGTATTGTTTATCATTATTAGCCGATTAATCACTATTGCATCAAATATTGAGTATTTCTGCTAAATTATGTTAAGTTGTTACTTTTTATTCTAACTTCAATTATTTTTCTCTTGTTTTAGGTAATTTAAGCATTTACATGACATCTCGATGCTAGCGACCCCAATATCAGTCTTAATGACATTATGTAAAATTCCAATGACGTGGAAAATTATCGCACTAACAATGTGGCATCCAACTTACAAAACACAAGATTAACTAAGCGGAAGCGAATCATTTGCAGCGGATTACTGAAAATCACTAAAAATTAAAACTTTTTGCAAAGAGATCCAAACATAAGAAATCTCTTACATCAAGAACCATTGTATAACATTTACATCCTGATTCAAAAGTACATGACTTGTACTATTTCTTCTCGAAGATTACAACATCAGCTGCTCTGTGACATTTTATACAGACAGCATAAAACCTCGTGGCATCAAGCCAAAATCTCAGATCGATCCATTAAAACACTAACTATAAACTCTGAGGACCTGAGAGTACAGAGACAACACATAGGACTTTCTAACTATATGACTTGACAGTCAGGGTCTCCACCTGAGATCTCACTACTATCCAGGATGTTGCTCTTCTTTTCCTGCAAAAGAGTATCTGCTTCTCTGTCCGCGTCCACCTAAAAATGTTGGTTCCCACGGGGGTGAGACAATTGAAAATTGCCCCAGCGGGAGATATAACTCTCCACCAAAACATCATTATTGTAGTTTAATTAATATAAAACTGAGCATAGGATAAGCAGTTTAGATTCATTTTCATTTTTAAAGTATTGCAACTATCTATGATAGAGCAGTAAATCATCTATTCTCTTTAAAAGGAATAGAAAGGACATGTATATCATTTATCTATCATACATTATCAACATTTCAAACTTCGCTCATGGCACTAATCATTCTGATGGGTCACTCATGATTCATTTTTGCTTCCATCTCTTGGCTTTAGCCAAACAGCTAAACAGATATTCAATTATGCCAAACATGTATTATGTATCATCATGTCTTATTCAGGTATTGAACTAAGCCCATCCTTGGGTATAGCTCCATGCCTTTTCTAGGTATTGGATTTAACCAATCCTGCATAAACATCTCAGATTAAGTCATTATCAATCTCATACAGCCATTCCAGGTATTAGACTATGCTATACTCATGCATCTATTCTAGGTATTAAACTATGTCAATCTTGTGCAACTATTCCAATGTCAATCCTATGCAACTATTCCAGGTATTGAACTAAGTCAATCCTATGCAATTATTCCAGGTATTAGGTTGTTACCAATCCTGTGACATTATTCCAGGTATTGGGTTATGACCAATCCTGTGATATTATTCCAGGTATTGGGTTATGACCAATCCTGTGATATTATTCCAGATATTGGGTTATGACCAATCCTGTGATATTATTCCAGGTATTGGGTTATGACCAATCCTGTGATATTATTCCAGGTATTGGGTTATGACCAATCATGTGATATTATTCCATGTATTGGGTTATGACCAATCCTGTGATATTATTCCAGGTATTGTGTTATGACCAATCCTGTGATATTATACAAAGTATTGGGTTATGACCAATCCTATGATATTATTCCAGGTATTGGGTTATGACCAATCCTGTGATATTATTCCAGGTATTGGGCTATGACCAATCCTGAGCACCTATTCCAGGTATTGAACTATGTCAATCATGTGCATCTATTCCAGGTATTGAACTATGTCAATCCTGTACACCTATTCCAGGTATTGAACTATGTCAATCATGTGCATTGTATCATAGATTATCACATCTTGTCAACTTATACTGGGCAATAACCAACCTCATAGCTCATAGAGAACCATTTACATCTTGTCACCCTCTATTAGGTAACAATTAATATTATGGCTCACAAGGCCCATAAAACATCTTGTTACCTCTCACTAGGTAACCATTAACATCATTCTTAAAGAGTTTGGTGTGCTATCTATGATGTCTTAAGGATTTACCTTCTTCATTTCTTGTAACTTACTTAAGTTTATAAAATTATGTTGTATTAAGGTATTTCCCATCTTAATACTTTTATCCACTAACCTATCACCTTTATCATAAGGTGCATAGGTCATAAAACACATATTAGGGTTGTCTAGCTATCTTCAAAGATATGGACCCATTTCAGTGTTAAGGCATTGCTTACAATAAGGTTATCCATAATCAATCACTTTAGGTATTTTCCTTATCAGTGTATTAGTCACTAATCCATTTCTAGGATTAGGGTCTCCCATACCATCACCCTTTAATAGGATTTCACATCACAATGCCCATAAATAGAGTTTCTCATGGATTCTCCCTCAATTAGGGATTCTCATGGAATCACCCTCAATTAGGGTTTATTGTTCGTCAATTAACTTAAAATAGGGTTTTATGATCTCTTTCATAAGGATCATACCCTAATTGTACATCACATCAATTGAATGTGTTAGGCTTTATTACTACATGATTATCATTCATGTATGAATATTTCTCTCTCTTCCTACTCAGGATGTCCACTACTCAATTCTTGTTTAGATTGAGCCTATTCTTTATCCAATTACATGCAATTAATCTTAGCATGATGTATTGAAGTATTGCATCATTATGCATCAAAGATTAATTCTACTAAGGATATCAATCATCTAAGTACATTGGGTGCCCAAAATATTTAGTCAATTGAACCTTCAATTACATAAGGTATTCATTTGGATTGACCCATTGAACCTTCAGTTACATTGGTGTCCAACTGGATTGACCAATTGAACTTTCAATTATAATAGCTATCCAATTGGATTGATCAATTAAACCTTTAATTGCATTAGGTTCCTAATTGTATTAACCAATTTAACCTTCAATTACACTAAAACCGCATGACCTTAAAACCACCTGGGTCTCCAAACTGTTTAAGACCATTTGGTCTCGAACGGTTTTTGTGAAATATCATTAGGGTTTGATCTATTGAGTTGATCATCAAATAAGCAATTAATTGCTTTACAATTTGGCATCTCTGGACCTTCAATTACTCAACCATGCCTAACCCTAGACCTCAAAACAGTCTTGGGTAACCTCCAAACGGTTTTGAAACCGTTTGGGTGATCCCAAAATGGTCTTGAGACCATTTGGGCTAATCAACCCAAAAATCTCAATCAACTAGATCGAATTTCAGCACTTATCTCAATTAGGGTTTCCTAATTGATGATCCTTCAACTAATGATCCCTTTGGAATTAATCAACCAAATTTGATGGGTCATCAACCATAATCATAAGAATTAAGATTTTCAAACGGTCAACCCTGGTCAACTCTCCCAAACGGTTTCAAACCATTTAGCCTTAAACAGTTTGATGAAATTGTTTGCTCTTAAACAGTTTTGATGAAACCGCATGAGCAAGTTGGTGAAACCTAATGAAGTGAAATTTCTTTAGGAAATGTACCCAATATGATGTCATCATCACCTACCTTCGTCCCTGTAGTTCTTATTACATCTGATTTCATGAAATTACCAATTTCAACCAACAATTAATCAAGATAATGAAGGAATCAACAAAATTGCAACATTGATGGTTCAATAATAATGTAAATGGGTTCAAGTTATAAAACCTGCCTTCAATTGAGCTTCAAAGCTTGGAGCTTCACGTTCCTAATGGTGGAAGGAGCTTTCTCACTCCACAGGGTTTGTTCTTCAAGCTTTTGAGTGAAAAGGATTGGCTAGAAAGGAAGATTGATGGAAGAAAAGAAGAAATCCATCATTGATTTTTGATTTCTACCATGAAATCATGGTTGAAAGCGACCAAGAAGCTTACCTACAGGTTGGAACTCGTCCTCCTGATTCTAATTAGTCCCCTTGAGCTCATAAAAAGCAATGAAAGAAGGAAGGGTCGAAAAAGCCTTTGAATTGAGTTGTAAAAGGTATTTTTATAAGAAATTCAATGAGAGAGAAAATGTCTTATAAAAACCTTTTAATTCCAAAATTTGTGCCACCTATCCCCCCTCAATTAATTGCATGCAAAGATATCTTTCTCACCTCAGAATTCCTCTCCATTATCCACAATTAAAGGAAAAGCAAATTAAGCACCTTAATCATATAATAATAATATCCATAATTTGAGTGGATATTACTTTTTCTTATAATAAGGTGAGTGGAATTTCACCTCCTTAAGATATTTTCGTGCCTTTGCAAGGCACAAGGACGTATATCCTTATAAAAATTCAACCCACATAATTTTAGTTGAAGGGCACTTCAATTAATATAATTATTTTTGCATTAAATTGAATTAGGTTTTCAATTATGCTTAAATCTTGATTATTTTAATATCAAGATTCTCCCTCCTTCAAAGAGATAAAAATGAGACGCCCCTCTCATTTTATTTACTCTACATGATGACAAGAAACATTCGGTACTCTCAAGAATTGGTAATTTGCATATTGAACCCTTGTTTTTGGGTAAATTGCACATTACACCAAAACTAGGTTTTAATGCACAAACATTGCTTTATCAGCTCTATCTTGGTTCTCAGGCTTCCACCAGCCACAACCTTGCATCATTTTCATTCTCATGATGCCAAAACACTTGAGGAACATTTATCAAGTAACATTTGCAAGTTAACCCCTCAAATTGGGTAAATTGCACTTTAGTCCAAAATAAGAAAACATTGCTTCAACATTATTCAAAAAGGACTAAAATTGAAACATAAGTTCCTCTTGAGCCTTAATTACTTTTCACAACATAAATTAAGGATCTAATGAACTTGCTTAAGCAAAACTTCTAGGGTTAAGGCATAACCCATGTCAGGGATGTTACAAATTATAAACCCCTAACAAGGATTTCAACCCCGAAATCTGAGATAAAGGAAGATAGATATTATTCATTCCTCGTACTATCTAGTCTCCACATAACATCTCATTGTTATGGAGACACCATAAAGCTTTGATCAACATAAAGTGTTTCCATACAAGATTCTCATAGAATCAAACACACAAGACATATACTCCACTGTTCTTTTATCATTGACTGTTGAGTTAATTCTGTGTCAGGTAACATCTTTCTTATTATAAGAAGATATCTTTAGTTGTTATGTTTATGGAAAGCATAAACCCCTAACATGCGATGTTCATATTATTCTATATAATTAGACTGATTTCATGGTTGACCATCCCCAGTAGTCAACATAAACCATTTGATATTTCTCAGATACCAGAATTTCTTACCTTGGTATCTATTACATGTGTTGAGAACACATCACATCCTCATCTTCCTTTCATCATGAAACATTACTTGTTACATATATCTTTACCTTGGAACCAAAGTCCAAGGTGAACTGATAATTTTCCAAGTATCCATCATATGAATATTTTTATCTTATGCACATCAGGTATCTTAAGACTTACTTGATTGCCATGTTCCTGAAAGGGAAGAAAACAAAGAATCATATGTCTCTTATTATTTCATGAATTTTTAACTTTTCATGAATCATTCACTCTTTGTCTCATCCTAGGTTCCTTGCCCTCGGCATAGGAATTTATAAGGATGATTACATAACATTATTCTTTCTTTGTTATTGTTTAACATGTTCATGGGCATCTTGTGATCTGATCACAATTCCCATTTCCACATTATGGGAAAAGATCTTTATTATACTTACAACTTTATTTGACAAGGATCACCTCCCTTGTTCTCTTTCTTATCTTATGAGGAGTATACTTTTTACTTCCTCATACATACATACTAATCTGATATCATCTTAGATTTCTCTTTCTTGTACTTAGGATATGACACATTTGTCCATACCATATTTCAAATTTCATGATACTCATTAGATTGTTTCAGAATGACTGCTTGATCAGAGCAATCGAAAAGATAACAATCTAAGAGTTTCCATACTCACTTCATGATCAATAGTTGTATACCTGGCTAGGGTTTACAAGTACTGAGATCAAGTAGTATGCACTTTGTATACTATCATATTCCTTGCTTTTCATATTATCACAAGCATAAGATTTAACATCCCTGGATTTTATCCAGGTATCTCTTCTATACCTCTTCCTCTTTCATAGAGGTAAGAGCAATATAGAGCATTTAAAAGAATACTGAACAAAATACAAATTCTAGTTCTCATCATTCCTTCCCTATGTTCCCATAGGGAAACCAATAGGGAAATCAATAACAATAATCCTTCTTTTAAAACAAAAAGGGTTTAGTGTACTCAACATGTACACATTTATAACATACCTGTCCACACACCATGGTCTTATCGGTCTTATTACCGATGCAAAAACTAAGCCATCAGTTCTTACATGTGAAAGGTTAAGACCTTTACAGTTACTTAATGGCTACTGCCCTGGTACATTAGGCATTTATTGTACTATTAGTACCAAAAACATGGCTTTTTAAAACCATTAGGCAAATGTCTCTAGAATTATAGAGACCATTCCCTACTTCTTAGTTTGGGCACTGCCATCACAGATTTATTATCTGTCTAAACTCATGGTAGAGTCTACTTTCTTACCATAAGTTAATCTTTTCCATATTTTCCCTTGTTCCAACATGACTAAGTCATTCAGGAACTCTTTTAAATCTCAACATTTCTGTATTAAGGACTGATAACCTAGGTTGTAAGGCTAGTATCCAATCCACTATATGCATTAATGTTGCCCTAATCTTCCCAACAAGAGCATGATCATAGGATTCTCTATCCTGATCAGGTCTTAATGGGGATTCTCAAGCACTCATTCTATTCTTGCATGATCCCTTGCACCTCTTCTTGGTGTAACAATATTGCCCTTAGCAATGTGTTCCTTGTGTTCTCTGGTCATTTTTAAACTTTACCCTTTCTCTGCACAAGCAGAAATCATTATAGGGTATGCTGGAGGACACAAACACAGACTCAACAACTTAGTCCTATGTCTTTGTAGACACAGCAAACCTAGAGCTCTGATACCACTAAATTGTGGCATCCAACTTACAAAACACAAGATTAACTAAGCGGAAGCGAATCATTTGCAGTGGATTATTGAAAATCACTAAAAATTAAAACTTTTTGCAAAGAGATCCAAACATAAGAAATCTCTTACATCAAGAACCATTGTATAAATTTTACATCCTGATTCAAAAGTACATGACTTGTACTATTTCTTCTCGAAGATTACAACATCACCTGCTCTGTGACATTTTATACAGACAGCATAAAACCTCATGGCATCAAGCCAAAATCTCATATCGATCCATTAAAACACTAACTATAAACTCCGAGGACCTGAGAGTACATAGATGACACATAGGACTTTCTAACTATATGACTTGACAGTCAGGGTCTCCACCTGAGATCTCACTGCTGTCTAGGCAGTTGCTCTTCTTTTCCTACAAAAGAGTATCTACTTCTCTGTCCGCGTCCACCTAAAAATGTTGGTTCCCACAGGGGTGAGACAATTGAAAATTGCCCCAACGAGAGATTTAACTCTCTGCCAAAACATCATTATTGCAGTTTAATTAATATAAAACTGAGCAGAGGATAAGCAGTTTAGATTCATTCTCATTTTTAAAGTATTGCAACTATCTATGATAGAGCAGTAAATCATCTATTCTCTTTAAAAGGAATAGAAAGGACATTTATATCATTTATCTATCATACATTATCAACATTTCAAACTTTGCTCATGGAACTCATCATTCTGATGGGTGACTCATGATTCATTTTTTCTTCCATCTCTTGGCTTTAGCCAAATAGCTAAATAGATATTCAATTATGCCAAACATGTATTATGTATCATCATGTCTTATTCAGGTATTGAACTAAGCCCATCATTGGGTATAGCTCCATGCCTTTTATAGGTATTGGATTTAACCAATCCTGCATAAACATCTCAGATTAAGTCATTATCAATCTCATACAACCATTCCAGGTATTAGACTATGCTATACTCGTGCATCTATTCCAGGTATTAAACTATGTCAATCCTGTGCAACTATTCCAACGTCAATACTATGCAACTATTCCAGGTATTGAACTAAGTCAATCATGTGCAATTATTCCAGGTATTGGGTTGTTACCGATCCTATGACATTATTCCAAGTATTGGGTTATGACCAATTCGGTGATATTATTCCAAGTATTGGGTTATGACCAATCCTATGATATTATTCCAGGTATTGGGTTATGACCAATCATGTGATATTATTCCAGGTATTGGGTTATGACCAATCCTGTGATATTATTCCAGGTATTGAGTTATGACCAATCATGTGATATTATTCCAGGTATTGACTTATGACCAATCATGTGATATTATTCCAGGTATTGTGTTATGACCAATCATGTGATATTATTCCAAGTATTGGGTTATTACCAATCCTATGATATTATTCCAGGTATTGGGTTATGACCAATCCTAGGATATTATTCCAGGTATTGGGTTATGACCAATCATGTGCACCTATTCCAGGTATTGAACTATGTCAATCTTGTGCATCTATTCCAGGTATTGAACTATGTCAATCCTGTGCACCTATTCCTGGTATTGAACTATGTCAATCTTGTGCATTGTATCATAGATTATCACATCTTGTCAACTTACACTAGGCAATAACCAACCTCATAGCTCATAGAGAACCATTTACATCTTGTCACCCTCTATTAGGTAACAATTAATATTATGGCTCACAAGGCCCATAAAACATAACCATTAACATCATTATTAAAGATTTGGGTGTGATATCTATGATGTCTTAAAGCTTTACGTTCCTCATTGCTTTTAACTTAAGTTTATAAAGTTATTTTGTATTAAGGTATTTCCCATCTTAATACTTTTATCCACTAACCTATCACCTTTATCATAAGGTGCATAGGTCATAAAACACATATTAGGGTTGTCCAGCTATCTTCAAAGATATGGACCCATCTCAGTGTTAAGGCATTTCTTACAATAATGTTATCCATAATCAATCACTTTAGGTATTTTCCTTATTAGTGTATTAGTCACTAATCCATTGCTAGGATTAGGGTCTCCCATACCATCACCCTTTAATAGTATTTCACATCACAATTCCCATAAATAGAGTTTCTCATGGATTCACCCTCAATTAGGGATTCTCATGGAATCACCCTCAATTAGGGTTTACTGTTCATCAATTAACTTCAAATAGGGTTTTATGATCTCTTTCATAAGGATCATACCCTAATTGTACATCAAATCATTTGAATGTGTTAGGCTTGATTACTACATGATTATCATTCATGTATGAATCTTTCTCTCTCATCCTACTCAGGATGTCCACTACTCAATTCTTGATTAGATTGAGCCTATTCTTTATCCAATTACATGCAATTAAGCTTAGCAAGATGTTACAACCCCAATATTTGGGTTCCTTTGATGAGAAATGTAATTTATTACATTAAAGATAATTGGACAATTGATTGGAAATAAATAGATTTCATTTACAATAGCCTTGATGATTGTGTTGTGGGCTTTATTGGCTATTGGGCCCAATAACGAGGAAATTCAATTAATAAATGAATAATTGAGTTTTTGAGAAAAGAAAGTTGTGGAATCCTCTAGAAGGCAAAAGAGTATAATCCAAAGTTGGATTTTGTGCCTCTTGGTTTCCTTGGGTCCCAAGGAGTTCAAAATTGCAAAGATAAAGCAATAAGAAAAGAAAATATCAATTAGATATTTCTTTATTAAGAAAGAAATTGAAAATATTGATAAAATGTGGAAAATAAGTGAAAAGAGGTATAATGGAGTTATCCTTGATGTATTTTCGTATCCAAAGGATTTATAATGATAAATGGAATGCCAATGAAGAAAATAAAAAGAAAGATCAAGAGAAATCCTCAAAAAGGAGATATTTTAATAAGAAATAAACAAGATATGGGAAATAATGGATAAAAGATAAATGAAAGGCTAAGGAATATTCCCAAGATGGAATTTCGATCCATTAAGGTTCCTTGAGGTTCAAGGAACTCAGAATAATAATTTAATGACGACGGAAAGAGAAAATATGTGAGAAATATGTATAATTAAGAGATAACTTGCATATAAAGGAAAGTATCTCATACTTTCGATTTTGAGTCCCAAATTTGGTACACACGAGGATTAAGTCTTTATATACGTTCCTGTAAAATTTGACATCATTTGGATGTACAGTTTAAGAGATACGGATTTTTGAAATCCCTAAAAAAGTAATGGATAATCTCTAAATATCACAAAGTTTATTCTGACTCCGTGTTATTGCCGCGTGAACTTCTGACCATGGGATTGAGATCCGATGATCAGGCAACCATCTTCTACCTCGAGACAGATAAGGAAAGTCAGAATAGGGTGCAAGATCTTTCCAAAGCCGATCTCTCGCGATTGAGTGTCTGAGCAAATTTGGAAACCAGCCAACTGGATTCGTGAGATCCTTGCAGCCATCCCTACCCTAGGTTTCGCCTATCCTGGAGGCACCTAGAAGAACCCCCAAATCAGTAGGACTCTCGTCGATCACCTACCCTAGCTATAGGCTGTAAAAGGAGGGGAACCATAGGCCCTAGAGGAGAAGAGAGAGTCTCTGCAAGACTCTGCGCGACCATGTTTTCCTTTCCCCATCCTCCAATTTCTTTCCTAACCTTGGCCGTCCACCTATCCTCTTCCATGGACTCTCCAGGAATGTTGGGCGGCAGTAGAGCTGTGGCGGGTAATCCAACCACGTTATAGGGCTTCGCGGTCTTGAACCACTTGAAGAGGCTCGCGGTCTTGAAGCCTAAGGGGGCTCGTGGTCTTGGAGTTAGAAAGATTCTTGCGGTCTTGGAAAGTCAAAGTGGGCAAACGGTCAACACTTTCAACCGATTTCAACTCAATTGATGATTAATGATTGAAATCAATCAATGTGATTCCAAGTTGACTTCTTTCAATCAATTCATAATATAAATGGTCCAATGTTGCCCAAATCAAACCCTAATGATAATCTAGGATAGTAAGGGGTTATTTGACTAAGGTTTTTGACCATAATGATGATCAATGGGGGGAATTACCAAAATACCCCTGAAGGGTCAATTGAGTTATACCTTGCTCAATTCAAACTCTAATTACATGAGAATGTTGTTTTTAGTCATAATGACTCTATCCAACTTGATCTAGTCTAATGTTATCATCCACCATTAGTATGATGAAAGAGAGAGTACTTCTAGAGAGAGAAAGTACCCTAGAGAGAGAAAGTAACTCTAAAATCACATATATAATGGTGATGTTTTTGGCTATGTTAGCCTATGATGACTTAATCCGACCTGATCTAGGGTGATGTTGACATCACCTAACCTTATGATGAGAGAGAAAGTACTTCTAGAGAGAGAAAGTACCCTTTTTAAGTGGAAACTCAATTGAAGCATCCCCAATACACAAAAATGACCATAATTAGGGTATGATCCACCTGTGTGAGATCATAGAAACCCTAATTATGATAAATGATGAACTTTTAACTAATCTAAGATCATCAATGAAGATGTTACTCATACATGATGATGTTATGAGTTCAATTCACCTTAATGTGAATAGTAAACCCTAATTCAAGGGTGATGACATGTAATGTGAATAGTAAACCCTAATTCAAGGGTGATGACATGTAACGTGAATAGTAAACCCTAATTCAAGGGTAATGGCATGCTTTTGAATATTAAACTATATTTGATAAGAATTAGAGATTTAAACTCTTATGACAAGAGTAGGAAGGATATTCCTTATTTTTATATTACCTTTATCAGTTGTATTAACCATGCAGGTTCTGATATGAAGGTAATCATATCCAGGTATGGATGATGATGTTATATTCATTAAAGGCATGTTGTTAGCCTTATGAATAAGTAAAATAATCTGATGTCTTGTCAGTGGCATCCTATACTGATAATGGGCTATGAGAGCCATGAATACCATCAAGGTCATGCCTTAGAGATGACTTGTGATGAGGATAATGAGAAATGATGATTGATATGAGTTAGGCCTGTTACATTTAGTATTCTTCTTTTATAGCTGCTATGCTACTGTTATTGTTTGAAGAACAATGTATGCTGTTAAAGAATACTGAATGTACCTAACTAATCAAGTATAATGTAGAGCCCTGATCATAGATCCATCATTGTCAGAAATTAAATGATGGTGAAACAGGTTTTCCTCAGGGAACTCCTGGAGCACATACTTTTGAGTATGTGGGGTACATGGATGTGTAGAACCTTACATCCTAGTGTAGGAAAGTGATGTAGATGTGTAATCCATCCATCCTTCACTATATTTTTCATACCGTATCAGTGGTAGGTAAACATGAAACCTCCTGATGACGAAGAAAGCACAGATATCCGTATCAGTGGTAGGTAAATATGAAACCTCCTGATGACGAAGAGAGTACAGAACGCCACTGTGACTCTAGCATAGCGAAGGACTAGTTTACCCTGGTGAGCTATAGTAGTAGAGACACGAGATGTCCTACAAGTGATCCTCTTACTGACTGAGGAAGGTGAAGGTCATGAGAATCCGGCTCTCTTAATGACCTATGTATGATACTGATGCGGCTTCTCAGCGATCAGTTGGAGTATGAGTGGTAAGCCTCATCTCCACAGGGCATAATGTTGTTTGTAAAACATAATCAACCATGTAGTATAACTTGTTAGAGATGACTCCAAGTTAGTTGATTGATGTTACATTACAATAATGTTTATATTCTCCATATCTCCTAAATTGTAGAGATCTTGTTATACCTGCAACTGTTATGGAATACTTTGAAGGCTTTACTGCTTTAAGATATTCTTTAATGTAATAATAAAGCTTCTGGCGAAGAGTTATAACTCTCGCTGGGACAATTATGTATAATTGTCTCACCCCGTAGGCTTCAACTTTTTAGGTGGACGTTGGAGACGAAGGAACCAGCCTACAGGTGACCAGTCTCAGCAGCAGCACCAGGGGCAGCAGTAATCTCAGGTGGAGATTGTCCTGCCATATGGTGTAGTTAGAGTCAGTCCTATGTGTCCTCTGTACTCTCAGGTCTTGGAGTCTTTTGTATAGTGATCTTGAGATTTTGTATCTTGATGTATATAATTACTCAAGAAGTAATTATCCTGAGATGTAAACAGTTTACCTCACCTTATGAAAGAAGCTTTTATGGATTCAAGCTCTTGTCACGAAAAGTTTTAAATTCCCGTGATTTTTGTCTTCCACTGATTATCGATTCGCTTCCGCTAAGTTTTAATCATGTTTATGTCATGGTTTGGAGATCAGAGCCCACAACTAGTGGTATCAGAGCTCCAGGTTCAGTTGAGTCTACAGAGGCATAGGACTTAGGATGTCGAGTCTACCTTTAGTACTCCTTCCTCATCTAATAGAATCTTCTGCTCCTCAGGAGAAGAAGATACATAAGAATGTCAGAACATCACGATGAACACGTGGCATAAAGTAGTGCTAGTGCACCTCGAGGCGGTGTGAGAGTTCCGAGAATAGAACAACCTGCACCTGAGTCGCCAAGAGAGCCACCCGAGTTCGACCCAGCTGACATGAGTGATCCAGCTGTACAGACGATGTTCGGGCAGCTCATGACTGCCATGACACATATAACTGATAGGATGCCCATTCCTGCACCTAGGGCACCTGCCCAGCCTGAAGCACAAGGTATCGGTAAGACATTCGAACGACTTCATCGTGTCGGAGCTACTGAGTACTTCGGAACTGCCGACCCTGCAGATGCTGACTTATGGTTGACAGAGTTGGAGAAGGCTTTCAGGATTCTTATGATCCCGGAAGCCGAGAAGGTTAGACATGCTGTCTATCTTCTCAAAGGCAGTGCTGGTCACTGGTGGAACATGGAAGAGCAGAAGAGACCTGGAATAGAGTTCTCATGGGAAGAGTTTCGTCGGGAATTTATCAATAGATATTTTCCAAAGACCTTCCTATACGAGAAGATCTCTCAGTTTGAAAAACTAAGGCAGGGTATGATGAACATTAGTGAGTATGAAGCTAAGTTCATGGAGTTGTTGCGGTTCTGTCCGCACATGGCTGCTACGGATGAAGAAAGAATCAGAAGATTCGAAAAGGGTTTGAATTCTGATATGTCAACCCCTGTGTCTGCCTTAGAAAACAGAGAGAGATTCTCTACCTTCGTTGAGTCAGTCCGAAGGATAGAGAGATCTGTGGTTGAGAAAAGACAAACCCATAAAAGATATCCACAGTTCCAGGGTTCTTCATCTAGGGATTCTAAGAAACCTAGATTCTCTGCACCTAACCCTCCACCACCCAGATCGAGTTTTCAAACTCAATGGACACCAAGAAGAGGTAGAGGACGGAGTCAACCGCTTCAAGGGACGCACAGTTCTGCATCAGTATCAGTTACTGGACCACCCAGACCACAGCAACAGGAAAGGAGTTGTTACAACTGTGGTAAGGTGGGACACTTGATGAAGGATTGCCGTTCTAGGGCTGTCAGTGTGACACAACAACCTCCGAGACAGAATCAACATGGATCTCAGAATAGACAACATCAAGGAGCAGCTCGAGGACGTGGACAAGCGTCTCAAGCTGGATCATCAACACCACCTCAACACTAGGCGACTGCGAGGTTCTATGCTATGAACCCACCTGAGGCAGTGGTCAATCCACGGGTAGTGGCAGGTCAGATGAAACTTTTATATTCTGATATGTCTACATCCTGTGTTGTATCCGTTTTGATAGATTCGGGTGCTACGCACTCTTTCATCACTCGTGAAGTGATTCATAAATGCAATATGACTGTTAGTCATAGAGAAGATAGTTTGTTGTTAGAGACTCCGTTGAGTGGGTCTACCGTTTTGCAGGAGGTATGTTCTCCCTGCATCCTTTTCTTTTCTGACCATCGCATTCAAGTGGATCTTATACCACTTGATATGCAAGGATTTGATATAATCCTTGGGATGGATACCTTAGAAAGGTATAGAGTTGTCTTGGATTGTGAGTCCAAGTTAGCTGTGTTTGCTGATGAAAGCAACACATGGATCTTTCAAGGTGAAAGAAAGATTTTGCCCACCTATCTTGTATCAGCTATGGTTGCTGATAAGCTGTTGAGGCAAGGATGTTATGCATTCTTAGCCCATGTGGTAGATGTTACCAAGGAAAGGACCAATCCTGCCGAAGTTCCTATAGTCAGGGAATTCGAAGATGTGTTTCCTGAAGAACTTCCTGGTATACCACCACCACGGGAGATTGATTTTGAAATTAATCTGATCCCAGATACGAAACCCATAGCTCAAACTCCGTATAGGATGGCGCCTACCGAGATGGCAGAACTCAAGAAACAACTTCAAGAGCTACTTGAGAGAGGTTTTATCCGATCGAGTACTTCACCTTGGGGTGCTCCGGTCTTGTTTGTTAAAAAGAAAGATGGGTCAATGCGGTTGTGCATTGACTACAGACAACTCAATAAAGTAACAATAAAGAATAAGTATCCTCTGTCGAGGATTGATGATCTCTTTGACCAGTTGCGTGGTGCAACAGTCTTTTCAAAGATAGACTTGAGGTCTGGATATCATCAACTCCGTATTAAGGATAGTGACATATCCAAGTCTGCCTTTAGGACAAGATATGGTCACTATGAGTTCACGGTTATGTCGTTTGGACTAACCAATGCACCAGCTGCATTTATGGAACTCATGAATAGAGTTTTTCGACCTTTCCTTGATCAGTGTGTTGTCGTCTTCATAGATGACATCCTGATTTATAGTAAGAATGCTCAACAGCATGAGCAGCATCTTCGCCAAGCTTTGACTTTGCTAAGAGAACATAAGCTGTATGCTAAGTTCAGCAAGTGTGAGTTTTGGCTGCCAGAAGTATCTTTTCTTGGACATGTGATATCCACCTCGGGAATTTGTGTTGACCCTACAAAGGTAGAATCTGTTCAACAATGGGAACAACCGAAGACACCGACGGAGATTCGAAGTTTCTTGGGGTTAGCTGGCTATTATCGAAGGTTCATAAAGAACTTTAGTTCTATAGCTTTACCTTTGACCAAGTTAACCCGGAAAGAGGTTCCTTTTTCTTGGAGTGATAAGTGTCAACAATCTTTCCAGCTGCTAAAAGAGAGGTTGACAAGTGCACCTGTGCTAGTGCTACCTGAACAAGGAAAAGGGTATATAGTTTTCAGTGATGCTTCCAAAAATGGAATAGGATGTGTGTTGATGCAGGATAAACAAGTGATTTCTTTTGCTTCCCGACAGCTTAAGAAACACGAGGAGAATTATCCAACACACGATTTGGAGTTAGCTGCTGTGGTTCATGCCTTGAAGATCTGCAGGCAGTATCTCTACGGAGAAACATTCCAGATTTTCACATACCACAAAAACCTTAAGTATATCTTCTCTCAGCATGAGCTCAACATGAGGCAACATCGCTGGATGGAGTTAATCAAGGACTACTACTGTACAATTGATTACCACCCAGGCAAGGCCAATGTTGTTGCAGATGCCTTGAGTAGGAAATCAGCAACATCAACCATGAATAGAGCACAACTAAACTCTTTAGTATGCTCTAGAAGAGATATGCTTATCTCTTTAAGACAGGACAATGTACAGTTGAAGGTGTCATTGTTAACCGGTTTGTTAGCTGAGATGCATATTAAACCTACTCTAAGGGAGCAGATTAAAGAGGCACAGCTAGGTGATACTGCAGTTCAACATATAAGATCTGAGTATGGAAATGAGAAGCAAGATGGTTTTCATGACTCAGAAGATCAAGTAGCTTGTTATAATGGGAGAATGATAGTGCCAGATGTGGACAACTTGAGGAAGTTAGTCCTGGAAGAAGCCCATTCTTCCATGTATGCTATGCATCTAGGGAGCACCAAGATGTATCGGAATTTGAAAGATCTGTATTGGTGGCCTGGAATGAAAAAGGACGTTGCAGAGTTTGTTCTGAGGTGTCCTGTGTGTCAGCAAGTTTAAGCTGAACACCAGAAGCCTGCAGGAACAATGCAACCTTTACCCATATCACAGTGGAAGTGGGACCATGTGACCATGGACTTTGTTGTTGGCCTACCCAGGACAAGCAAAGGACATGATTCCATTTGGGTAGTTGTTGATAGGTTGACTAAGACAGCACATTTCTTACCTGTCAAAACAACCTATTCTGCTGAAAGGTTATCAGAGTTGTATGTTAAAGAGATAGTGCGTTTGCACGGAGTTCCTGTCACAATAGTTTCTGACAGAGGTCCTCAGTTTACAAGTCGTTTTTGGGAACAGTTGCACAGAGCCTTAGGCACTAAGCTAAGGTTTAGTACGGCCTTTCATCCACAGACTGATGGACAGTCGGAAAGGACCATACAAACCTTAGAAGACCTGTTGCGAGCATGTGTTCTCCAGTTCACCGGAAGTTGGGATCTACACCTAAGCTTGATAGAGTTTGCCTATAACAATAGCTATCAGCATAGTATTGATATGGCACCTTATGAAGCATTATATGGTAGACGTTGTAGATCACCCTTGTGTTGGTTTGAGACTGGTGAGCACCAGTTGTTAGGTCCTGACCTGGTGCAGCAAACCACAGAAAAGATTAAAGTTATACAACATAAGATTAAGACTGCTCAGGATAGGCAGAAATCTTATGCTGACAAACGTCGTAGACCCTTAGAGTTCCAGGTTGGAGACAGAGTGTATCTTAAGGTCTCACCTTGGAAAGGGGTCCTTCGTTTTGGAAGGAAAGGGAAGTTAGCTCCTAGATATATGGGGCCTTATCCAATCATTGAACGAATTGGAAAGGTAGCATATAAACTAGAGCTTCCCCCAGAATTACAGAGGTTACATCCTGTGTTTCACATTTCTATGTTGAAGAAATGTCACCCAGACACCGAGTCAGTTCTACAACCTATGGAGGTAGAATTGAATGATGACATATCCTATGAGGAAGGACCAGTGTCAATCCTTGATAAACGAATTAAAAAGTTAAAGAAGAAAGATATAAGTCTTGTGAAAGTCCTCTGGAACCATCATGGTATTGAAGAAGCCACTTGGGAGTTAGAGGATGAGATTAGAAGGAAGTATCCTGCCCTTTTCTCTTAGTATGTTTTATTGATTTCGGGGACGAAATCCTTGTAAGGGGTGGATAATTTGTAACATCCCTGACCTGGGTTATGAGTTAACCCTAGGTGTTTTGCCTAAATATGTAATTAAATCTTTGTGATTAACTCTGAGCATGTAATTAAGTTTCTCAGAAACATATATTTCAGTATTTGCTCCTTTTTATTTAAAGTTGTAGCATTGTTTTGATATATAGGGACCTATGTGCAATTTACCCAGTTAAAAGGGTTAGCTTGCAATTTGCACATGATGAGATGTTCCTCTGATGTTGAGACATCATGAGAAATCTTTTTGGCAAAGTTTGAGAGATTTCCCAAGCTAGGGCACCAAGGTGCAGCTGTGGAAGCAATCTCGGTGCTTGAAACCCTAGTTTGGGGTAAAATGCAAATTACCCAAATTAAGGGATACAAATTGTGAAATACGTCATCTAATGTATCTTTTTAGACTCTTGCCATCATTAAGAGAAGAAATGATGAGGAAGTCACCTCAATTGAATTATCAAGTTATGAGATATGCCTTGTGATTGAATAATCAGGGTATATGTGCAATATTTCTTTATGTATGTACGCCTTAAGATATGATCTAGAGCTCTAAGCTTCGTAGCTTTAATGGTGGATGAAGCTCCAAAGGTTGCCCAAGGTCCGTTCTTCAAGATATGGATGGAGAAGATGGCTAGAAAGAAGAGTTGTGTAAGGAAAACTAACAGACCAACCTTGTATTAGGATTTACTCCATGAATTTGAGCTAGGTGATGGTCAAAGCTTACCTAAACCAGCTTGGTCGTTCTACTCTGATCCTAAGCTTCTCCTTAGTCGGACAAGGCAAGTGGATAAGTGAAGGAATGAAGGGAAACGATCCCTTGCTTTGTGAAAAAGAGTTGCTTATATATTTTGGGATATTTTCATGGCAAGGAGGATTATTTCCTTAATTCTCAACTAAATCCACCAAGCCCTTCTCCAATTATTGGCCACGTTTCTCCCTCCATATCGCATGCAAGACTCTTCCCTTATCCAAGGTTAAAGGAAAAAGGAACCAAACACCTTACTAAGTTGCACATATAAAAGGGTCATTTTGCATAAAACTTAGTTATTTAATTATAAAGGTTATCTTTCTTATTTGATCATTCAAATGAGGCGCCCTCCTCATTATCATTGCTCTACTTTATGAAAAGAGTCATGGGAGATACTTTAGAGGGTATATTTTACATGTTGCACCCTATGTTTGGGTAAATTGCACTTTACACCAAAACTAGATTTTAAAGCACAAGGATTGCTCTGCAAGCTATATATTGGTACTCAAGCTTGTGGAATCCATATCACTACATCATATTCATTCTTATGATGTCTTAACATCAGAGGGACATCTTAACATGTGCAATTTGCAAGTTAACCCCTCTACTTGGGTAATTTTCACATTAGTCTATTTTTATCAAAACCATATTACAACATTGTTAAAAAAGGACAGAAATGAAAATATATGTTCCTCAGAAGCTTTAATTACATATCAAAAGATAACCAAAAGCATCTAATCACATTTTAAAGTAAAACACCTAGGGTTATTTCATGACCCAGGTCAGGGATGTTATAGTAATTTTTGCAACTCGGGTGGCATATCTAGCTTATACACCCCCTTTCCTACACGTGCAACCACATGATAAGGTCCCATAAATGTGGGGGCTAACTTACCCTTTTTACCAAACCTTAGAACACCTTTCCAAGGAGAGACTTCGAGATACACTATATCTCCCACTTGGAACTCTGAAGGTCTATGATGGTTATCAACATAAGATTGTAGTCTGTCATGTGCTTCTTTCAACTGCTGTTAAATGACTTGATGTTTTCTATTGTCTGTTGTACTAGCTCAGGACCTAAAAGTTGATATTCCCCCATCTCATACCAACACAAAGGATATCTGCAACATCTCCCATACAATGCTTCATATGGTGCCATGTCGATGCTCCTCTGATATATATTGTTGTAGGCAAACTCTATCAAGCTAAGGTGTATATCCCAACTGCCCAAAAATTGCAACAGTCATGCTCTCAATAGATCCTCCAAGGTATGTATTGTCCTCTTAGACTATCCATCTGTCTGTGGATGGAATGTAGTTTTGAACCTCAACTACGTACCCATCATTGTAAGTACATGCTCCCAAAAGTGACTAGTAAACTGTGGACCTCTGTCTGATATAATGGTAGTTGGGATACCATGTAGATGTACTATCTCATCAACATACACCTGTGCTACCTTCTCAGCGCTATATGTTGTCTTTACTAGGAAAAGTGTGATGATTTAGGCAACCTATCCACTATTACCTAGATGTAATCATGACCTTTGGCTATCCTTGGAAGTCCTACCACAAAGTCCATCATGATATGATCCCACTTCTATTGTGGTATATGCATTGGTTGCAAAGTTCCCATAGGCTTCTGCTACTCGAATTTAACCTGTTGACATACTGTGCACTTATCTACGAACTCAGTTACACCCCCTTCAATCCTGGCCACCAGTACAAATCTTTTAGATTCTAATACATCTTGGTGCTACTTGGATGCATGTCATACATAGAAGAGTTAACCTCTTCTAGAACTCATGTTCTCAGACTATCAACATCCGACACAACTGTCCTGGCATGATAACACATTGTCCCATCATCAGATTCATGGAATCCATCACTCTTCTCACTACCCAATTCTACCTGAATCTATTGTACAATAGTATCATTTTGTTGTGCATCACTAATCTACCGACTCAAGGTCTACTTCACTTGTAACTGTGCCAACATACCTACTAACATGGACACTTCCAACTGTACATTCATATGTCCCAAAGAGACCAACATATCTCTCTTATGAAACACCAAAGCACTCAATTGTGCCTTCTCAATGAATGATTATGAAGAAACTTAAGGCATCTTCTACTACATTTGCCTTCCTTGGATGGTAATATATAGTACAATCATAATATTTAATTAACTCCATCCAGCGTCTTTGTCGCATATTCCACTCATGTTTCAAAAAGATATATTGAAGGTTCTTATGGTCGGTGAAGATCTGACATTTCTCACCATATAAGTAATGTCTCCATATCTTCAAGGCATGGGCCATGACTGCCAATTCTAAATCTTGTGTTAGGTAGTTCTCCTCGTGTTTCTTAAGTTGTCGTGAAGTGAAAGAAATTACAATCTTATACTACATCAGCACACAACCTAGACCGTTTTTATATGCATCAAAAAACACAATATAACCTTTTCCTTGCTCTGGAAGTACCGATACAGGAACACTGGTCAATTTCTCCTTTAGAAGTTGAAAAGAATGCTGACATATGTTGTCCCATAGAAATGACACATCCTTTCTAGTAAGATTTGTTAGGGATAATGCCTCCACACTAAAGTTCTTAATGAACCTCCTGTAACATCCTACAAACCCTAGAAAAGTGTGAACCATCATTGGTGTCTTTGGCTGATCCCACTCCATCACTGACTCCACCTTCTTTGGGTATACACAAACTCCCTTGGTAGATATTACATGCCCTAGAAAAGATACTTCCTTTAACCAAAACTCACATTTACTGAACTTCACATACAATTGATGCTGTCTCAACAAAGTCAAATCCTGATGTAGGTGTTGCTCGAGCTGCTGACCATCTATAGAATAGATCAAAATATCATCTATAAACAAAAAACTGGCCTATATGGGGTCTGAATACCCTATTCATCAGGTCCATAAATGCTACTGGTGCATTAGTCAGCCCAAACAGCATAACCACAAACTCATAATGACCATACCTTGTCCTAAAGGTTGATTTAGGTATGTCATATGCTTTAATCTGCAACTAGTGATAGACCAACCTCAAATATATATTAGAGAAGACTG
Source organism: Alisma plantago-aquatica (assembly GCA_963693085.1). Taxonomy (NCBI): domain Eukaryota; kingdom Viridiplantae; phylum Streptophyta; class Magnoliopsida; order Alismatales; family Alismataceae; genus Alisma; species Alisma plantago-aquatica. The sequence continues at coordinate 882,350,915 of OY856414.1, read as the reverse complement.
TGGCACCTTGTAACTGATCAAACAAATAATCTATATGTGGCAACGGATACTTATTCTTAATTGTCATCTTATTCAACTATTGATAATAAATACATAACCACATTGATCCATCCTTCTTCTTTACAAACAGAATGTGAGCACCCCAAGGAGATGTTCTTGGTCTAATGAAGCCTTTCTCAAGCAATTGTTGTAACTATTTCTTCAATTCCTGCATCTCTACTAGTCCATCCTAGACAGTGTGTGCGCTATACATTGGGTACTTGGAATTAGATTGATCTCAAAATCAATCTCTCTGGGAAGAGGTACCCCTAGAAATTCATTAGGAAACACATCCTCAAACTCCTGTACAACTGGCACTTCTTGAATACTAGGACTCTTTGCCTTTGTATCCACCACATGTGCCAAGAATGTATCACAACCCTATCTTATGGAATTGTCTACTGTCATAGCTGAAACTAGACATGTTAGAAGGATCTTCCTATCACCCTGGAAAACCCATGAAGCATCACCATCTACAAATGTCACCATCTTGGCACTACAGTCCAAGATCACCCTATAAAGTATCCATCTAAAGGATCACATAAAATCTGTGCATATAAATTGGTAAGAGATACACTTGAATGCTATGTCTTGAAAAGGAAAGAACACATGATGGACATACTTATTGCAACTGTGTGGAACCAACTAGATGAGTTTATAGGTGAAAACTATCTTTTCTACCACTAACAGGCCAGTAACAACTTGCTATCACTTCTCTAGTGATAAAGGAATGTGTCACACCTGGTTCAAACAAAATTGAAGAAGACAAATCAGAATGAAACAATTCCATTTGACTGTCATGACCTGAGGGTGAATGACTCCTTCTCGTTGGCTCATTGCATAGAATTGATCCATCGCCTGTTGCTGCCCTCTTCCTCTACTAGCATGTCTTGAAGAACCCACATGTAATGCTTGTTCGTGTCCTCTACCACTATGTTGTTGTCGCTACAATGACGCTTGTTGACTCTGCCTGGACTATTGAGTCACCTCTTCATCCTTCACAAGGAAGTACCACTTAGTATGCCCCACCTGTCCACACTTATAATAGGTCTCGCCCTCATACCATAGCCTGGACGACCCTGTCACAAACACTAACGTTGCACTACGAGCTCTTGTAGGGGAAAACTATGGCCTCTTCCTCTACTATGTGTCCAGTATGATTGAGTCAGTGACCTCTATTGAGACTGAGGTGTTGATGAATTGAACCTTCTTAAAGCCTCCAAAAGATTGTCCTTGGTACTGTGCATGCCTCTTCTTGGACTTTATCACACTTCTCTATCACATACCTCTCCACTCTCCTAGTTGATTCCTTAAAAGTGGTAATTATCTCTCTATTTCTAAGGATGACACTAGAGTTGTCAACCCATAACTTAAACCCTTCTCAAAGCATCTGATCCTCTCCTTGTCTGTTGCAGCCATATGCGGATAAAACCTTAGAAGATCCATAAACTTAGCTTCATATGAAATAATCGACATAAATCCTTGAGAATATTCTAAAACTGTACTATCTTCTCATCCAAATAAGTCTCCGAAAAGTACTGACTCACAAACTCTCGTCGGAATTCTTCCCAAGTTATCTCAACGCCCGACCTTTTCTCCTCTTCTATGGCCCACCATTGTCCAACACTCCCCTTCAACAAGCACACATCATGTTTCAATTTATCTTCTTCCCGGATTTTAAGGATCTTAAAGGCCTTTTCTGACTCAGTCAGTTACATATCTACATCAATTGGATCAGATGTCCCCACATACTCCAACGCTCCTACACGTCAAAGTCTTCCAAAAAATTCTTCCCAGACCCATGAGTTTCATCATCGGGAACCATTTCCCTATGTTGGGATGCATGCTTCCTATCCATCATACGTTCATTATAGTCATAAATTGTTCAACCATGGACTCAAAAGTTGGGTTGTCTACATCAGTTGGGTTGAATTGAGGCATTTCATGCATAACATCAACCCTCTCTTGCCTTCTTGTACCACCTCTTGATTCAGCAACACCACTCTTAGCAACATGTTCTTCATGTTCTCCTAACATCTTTCCATCTCTTCTTCTTCTTCTACATAAGCAGAAGTAACCATAAGATATACTAGAGGATACTAGAATAGATTCAAACCCTAGTCCTATGTCCCTATAGACTCAGCAAACCTATGGATCAGATACCACTAAATTATTCTGACCATCGCCACAAAAAGCGATATTACTCATAACAAAGTGTGCAATTACCATTAACCACAAAACATGGTAAATTAGAACTATTTGCAATTCAATATTTCAAGCGGAAGTATTTATAACCAAGCCTTCTTCTCCATCCATCTATATTTCATACATGCCAAAAGGTGATACATGTCTTGTTCAAAGGCTATCAAGCCACAACTGTTTCATATAACAACATGTTTATATGTACATTCAATTTCTATATACACATGGCACAAAACCAAGATCTACGTGTTGATAAACCACAAAATCTCTCCCAAAGACCTGAGAGTATAGGGACAACACATAGGACTTTACTATAGAACTCTAGCAGCAAAACCAACCTCTAGTGGTTATTGTTCTCCTTGCTTCTCAGCCATTGTACCACGAGTTTGACCTCTTTGTCCAGGACAATCTAAAAGTTGTGGAATCCACAGAGTGAGACCAAATGTCACAGTGAGAGATATAACTCTTCACAAACATCGATCATAAGCATGGCAATATACTAGAGAAAATAAGTAAATCAGTAAATACTGGTTAATTAGTTTAAGCACTTGCAACTAAGTAGTAGAGAAATTTATATCTTTAGAAGAAATATGAAGAACATGTATAACTATTATAAACTAAATGGTACAAGAAATAAGGTATGGGTTCATTCAATGTGATTCGTATTGATCCTAAGAAAATATGCTACATGGCTGTATTATCACTTTAATGATTATGCCCTAAGGATTTTAGGCATACCACTCAAATCCAACCGACCACTACGAAGTCAAAATTAGTACCATACAAGATCAATGGAAGATCCAGACTCCATGATCATCACCAACACTACTCGGTCAGTTCGAGTTCGCAATGCAGTGTCTTAGTAATCTCACTACTAAACATCAACTTATAGGCATAACTATAGTCCTATAGAGATAGAAATTCATAGTCAAGTTTATGGTCCTATAAAACAACTAGTCTGCCTTGGTACATGGCACAAAACTAGAGAACAGGCTCACACATGGCCATTCTATAATAAATAATATTTTACTATTTCCACAATTTAAGGATACAAGGAGTTATCTCCACTAGTACCCCACATATTCAAAAATATGCGCTCCAAGTTTTCTATAGGAGTTACACTCATTTTACCGTACAGATAGATACAGATGCTAAAGATGGATCTATGGTACTAGGAAACTACATGATTTAGGGTTTCACCTAATTATATATTCCAATTGGGTATCTTTTAATGCATTAATCAAGTTACAATGTATAAACCCTAAACAAATTCTACAAAATTAAGGTAGGATACAACTTCAGAAGATATAAAACATATTTAGTGAGAACTTTTCTCATCATCACATCACTATGGGACATGAATCCCTCAATTTATGCACAAAACACTTGCTAGATAATTCGACCAATTCTGATAACTCTTGCATTTTCAATATCACAATATTTTTCAATAATACTCTTAATCACTACTTTGTATTACATAGGGATCATCATAGCATACTCATAACTATCACATTCATCTCACCTGCAAGTTCATGTTATACAAATAGGAGAGAGAAAACATAACTACATAAAAAATACTTTGAGTAGTATGAGTGCATACATCATGTTATCACAAGATTAGGGTTAGTGTTGGATTTTCATAACATCGTGTAATCACTGAACCCTAATTTCTACCACCTGCCACATGTTTGGAGAATACTAAGGTTACGTACTATTATATATGATTAGTCAATCATAGATACAACACCTTAGGTATACCCTCACTCTAGGTATGATCATGTACATACTCACATATAGGTGTCTCGACCACTTCCCAACATATGGTCTCTACCACCTTCAACACTTGTGTGTGACCATCACCACCTTTTTCACGATCAAGACAACATATGTGTCTCGACTCCTCACTCATAATGTGTCATGACTGTGACACATCATATGGTCACCTAATTAGGGTTAGGGTTTGTACTTAGACAATTACAGTTTTATAATGTTATTCAACCTCTAAACCCTAATTCTATTGCCCCTCATATGTTCAGCGGGCATTTAAGGTTAAGCACCATCATTATTAATTAGCCATGTATAATTATTTCATCATGTATAAACCATTACTCTATATAACATCCATGTACATACCTAAATACATTAACATTGATCACTCACATATGTTGCCATGATCTGCAATGCATGAAGTAAGACCTTGACCCACAACACATGTAATGTTATCAATCACAACGCATGCAAGGTGTGTGTCATGGCCCGCAATACGTGCAAGTCCTCACTCGCCTACAATGCGCACAACCTATCTCGACCGTGACATGTGTAAGATTACAAAGAATGTATGGTCTCTCTCTCACCCACAATAGATATAGGACTGAATCTCCCGCGATGCACATAGGTCATCTTGACCACGACACACGCTTGGTCAATCTTGGTTGCGATGATGCGTTGCGATCAGTTAAGCGTGCAACCGTCATCTTTTGGTGTTGATGTGTTCTAATCAACTATCTATGCATGATCTCGACCTAAGGGGAGGCCAAGGGATGTCTCGACAATGGGTTAACTATATGCCCATCATCACAAGAGGTTTGAATGAGGTCAAAATAGGGGTTAACATGATGGAGAAAACCAGACGTAAATAGACTGCAAAACACCCTAGATCATGGTGCTCATCAACCCCAGTACTTGATCATGGACCATTATCAAAATGATTATGTGATGAGTGAGAAAACCATAACTTTTGTGCATGTTATCACCTTCAAAACTTACTATTTTCTGCAATAAATGAACCCTATTTCAGATGTTAATATTCCATTGAAGATGATCCAAAAACCACACCAATCTAGCATTTACTAACAAAATTAGGTAATATGAATTTAGGGTTTATAACAAGAATAAATCTTCAAGAATACTACAAGATCAAACCCTAAACTTCATCATTCTCCTATTATAAAGAACATGCTTTTAAGATCTGAAACAACAACAATAAGATCATGTCTAAGATGCATATAATAGAAGTGAGAGAAGTTATATAAACCCCCTATTTTTGATGAGAAACAACCTCCCAAGATTCAAGCTCCAAAATTTTCAACTGAAATCCAACACTTCAGCCAAGGAATCACCTCCAAGAGGAAGAAACCCATGATCACAAGGGATTTCAAGAATGAGGAAAACAAATCTTAGGACGAATCAAGAAAGAAAAGAGAAAAGAGATGAAATATTCCTCTCACTAGTTGCCACTATGTCAAAACACAGCCTAAGGCTTTTGTGAAGAGGAGTTTTATGTCTAGAAGTCCACCACAGATAGTACATAGTCTATGTAAAAGGAGGAAGAATAAGATAAAGATGGATTTTTCATAAAAGGAAACACGATATAAAGAAGAAAATCACTTACCAAGGGAGGATGTACAAAGAATCACCACCAAAAGCTGATCCTAGCACATGATCTTCAACAAAGCAAGATGGACTGACCACCCAAGGTCCAAGATTGGACCTTCCTTGCTCCTGTAGCTTCAAGGACGATCCAAAGGAAGAAGAAGATGTATAGGACCGAAAAAGACTACTTGCTTGTGAAGAGGATGGGTTATATACCCAAAAGAGGAGGGAAGTGGAGATCTTTGAGGTGTCAACATATTATATCATCAAAGGACACATGTTCTTCAAAGGATTAACCTTTCCTCCACTCACATGAAAAAATAGAAATGTCCATTTTTATCCAAAAAATGTGTCCTACCTATAAGGTCGGTTACCCCTTTGTCTCGATCAAGACATTATCTTCTATACTTGATCTCAACCCAAAACCCTAAAGCACCATATACACATGGTCGAGAAACTAGGGGACAAAGTTTTTCGACCATCATCACCTCTAGCTTGTCTCATTAGAAACCACATCATTCCAAGAAAATGTACCGATCGTGACCCTCACCAAAAGTGGTGTAGGGGTTACAACATCAAACCCTAGCATAGTTACTATGTCAACTAAGCAAACCTTAGAAACCTAAGAAATGTCATATCACCATACATGACTCCAACATGGCACCACATAGTATCATCTTATTTATCATGATGCAAAAGCATGGTAATCACTCTCTATATATGTGACAATTTGCAAGGTAACCCTCACTTTTGGGTAAATTGCAATCTAGTCCAAAACATGCACATATTTAACAAGAATAACTCAATCATCAATCATATTGGACCAAAATGAAAATATAAACCTATAACATGATATTAGGACACCTTACAAGATTACATTATTATTTAAGCATCTCGTTATGCAAAAAAATTACAATTAAGCTTAAATCTAAGTCAATGATCTTACAACTTAAATCTCAAGTTAATTATTTGTGGATTGTTATTCTTCTTCTTGTTGCATACATCTTGTTCATTGTTCTTTCCCACCACACTAAATCCACAGTTTGTCTTGTATTGCAGACAATTCCTCAATGATGTTTTCAAGAACAGATCATGTAGATTTTAGGAAATTATTTTAATTATTTCAAAGTAGAAAATGCATCATCCTATATAATGTGTGACATGAATGGGTAGAACTTCATTATTGAAGCATGAATGAGTTGAGCTTATAAGTTCACTTTTGCATATATCCTTTAATGAACATTGAATGTTATTATTTGTCGAGGGATTGATTTGCAACTTGAGAAACTTAAGAACTATGATCTTCACGTGTTAGAATGGAAATATTATGAAGTATATCTGGATGAGGTCAAAAGTCAAAACTCATGAGGTCATATCAATAAAGTTACAAGATTTCCATGACGTTTGGGTAAACCATTTTTGTGTATGTATGCATCTCAAAGTTTGTTTCTTTTTTCTTTTTCTTTTTGCTAAGTTGTATCTGTAGAGTCTGCACACATGCATGCTCATGCAGGAATCATCTAAGGTTGCCAAAAAACCAAGTATTAAGCAGAGCCAAAACAAATTGAGACTGTAACCACTTCCCCCAATAAGGTATGCTTCCAACCGGGGCTACAACTATGACTCTTTTTGTGCAAAAAGCTTCATCCACACACATCAATTCTTTCACAAAAAGTAGGTGTTCCTCAACCTGAGAGGCAAAATGGTTGATGCAAGCAAGAGGTGTAAGCTATTGTAATCCTCAACCACTCACAAAAAAGCAAATGAAGAATATAAAATGTCATTTGGTGTATACATAAGCTTAATATACTAAATATCTACAAAATAACTAATATAATGATGCAAACTGGCACCATTCAAATTAAATTTAACCTACAAATGAGTAACTTTGATTGCTGGATCAGAGGAACAAGAACCGATTGAGTATATGTAACTATTCATCAATTGCACAAAAATAATTTGAATTTTGTTTAAATAGTTATGCTAGATAAAAATATTATTGACAAGTTACCTGAGGCAGAAGTTCTAATTACATAGCTACTTTTATTAAAGTATAAAACAAAACATGATACCTTGTAAATTACTAATACTATAAAGGAGAATTCATAAGAGGTTCACCATATATTAATATAATGAATACAAGTTCCTAATAACCCTAGATACAATCAACATCATTTATACTCTTCCTTATTATTTCAGGTAAAATGATTCCTTAACTAGCTGGAGTTGAGATGCTTTTTTTGTGAATCAAAGAAAAAACTACAGATGAATAAACAAGAAGATAATATGGCACAACTAAGCATACATCAAGATAAGATGGTTGAATGAAGTGAAAAAATGCTCATTTTGCCTCGTCTATATCAAATAAATAAAAAGGATAGAAGGCCAACCAACAAAGTTATCTTAACTGAAATCTCTATAATAAAATTCACAATTGAAGCTGATTCAAGATTTTGTTCGAGAGGTTTAATGAGTCATTTACATCCTCTCAACACAAGAAGTCTTGACATGTCCAATATGAATGCCATAAAACTATTTAAGGTTCTGATATACATGCACACAAACATGTGCATATAGGTAAAATAAAAGCTATCTCGAGGGTGACATAAACCTACCAAAGTTCAACAAGAGGATCTAAGTAAATTAAGGGCTAGTGCAATGCAATGGTAAACAAACAACCTTATGGGAGAAGAGAAATAAAAAGAATTAGTAGATATATAAATATTCAAATTATAAGAATAGTAAAGAAAAATGGACCCAAAAGACTTTGAAGTAGTATTAATTAAAATTAGTATGATTTTTGAGATAGAAAATCATGAAAGAGTTCAAATAGAAGAACATATAAAATACAAGGCACAACAAGAACATTGTTATAGATGTAGCTAATCTTAGTTAGCTTTATCTCTTGATATTTGTTGAGAATTAAGGCCGATGAGAAAAATAAGAGTAGGGGATACTTCCACTCCATATTAGAACCACTCTTGTTGGTGAGAGCCTCATTGGATGAAAAGTGTTCCTCTTGAGCATCTATTGTCTCACATCTCAAGGTGCATCTCAAGGGAAGATAAAAACCTAAAGCCTTAAGATGATGACATGTGCCTAAAGTCCAAGGCACAACTGTGACTATCCAACCTGAAAGCAAGGTTGTGAGGGCTAGACGGGTGAGTAAACCATTCAGTCCACTAGATCCCAATTAATCTGCCTAACGAGTTGTTTGATCGATTTCACTGTTAAAACCATTAAATAATATAACATATATATTTTGTTGTTATATGTGGAAAAACAGATAAAATAAGATTTAAGCTAATTGAACAAGAACCAATAAGGGACAATGGATTTTACATATATAAAATATAAGGCTTTTGAAAAAACAAGATTATTTTGTATCACATATTGCAATCTCATGAATTTGTCTAACTAGCAATACAGACCATTAATGTAGATACTTTCCAGAAAAGCTAAAAGAAATGCTCTACTTTCTTTAAGTTTACACACCGTTTTAGTAATCTACTATCTTACCACACTAAGAGTGCGTATTCGTTTCTGTCCTGTATGTGTTTTATTAGTCAATGGATTTTTCCAACTGACAATCTCCTTAGTGAATACTCGTTCCCGTACTGTATATCTTTTATTAACCGATGGACTCTTCCAACAGATGACGATCTCCTCTTTCTCCTTATCTGATAATGTAGAACTCCTGAAAGACTAACTGATCTCCTATTTTTACGTATCCCATAATGTATATATGCACACTAGTGATCTCCTATTTTTACGTATCCCATAATGTATATATGCACACTGGAAAGATAGATATGTATCAAAAAGTTATGTATAGTAATGTAATGACTACCGGATCTATAGATGTGATGTTTCGGAGGATTGAATTTGTCATTCAAAAAGGAGTGGCGGCACAGCTTGTTGCCCGCCTCCCTTCTATTTCCTTGTAATGTTGTAGTTGTATTATGAGATAATATTAATGATATATGTATCAAAGTCTCATGATGACTTCTACTATGAGTTGTCTTTCTACATTACCTTCAGGAGGGCAATACCATGGTGCTTACCTTTTTAATCAAAATCATCGTGATACAGCGACACATCCAATTGTTGGGATAAAGTTTTCTCTTCAAGCCTTTACGAGAAAAGCAAGAGGTTGCTTTTCACGTACTGTCTCGATTTCATGTGCCCTTTGCTTCATAAACACCTATGCGGCCTTTGGTTTGGGCGAATAAAGCCAAGCAACTACAATAATTTTATGACTATTGCAGATCTTTGAGGCATCACTAACCCTGGTCATTTCAGTTTCATTAGGGCATTTTGTTGTTGATAGTTGAAGTTCAACGATTTATACACGATAAAAGGAAAGTGATTTTCTTGAGAGACTACTCAGGTCTTTGGTGGAAGCATTGACGTTTGTCGTCTTGTAGCGCATCCGGCTATTCGTAGTTGAAGGTCGGTCATTTTCTCAACAGAAGGTAGACCTTCTCATATGGGATGAGAGGTTAAAGGAAGAGCTTCACACCTCTCCTAATAGGGTTGCTGCCACACTGATCCAGATTCATATTACTTATTGTTGGTCATTATGATTCCAGCGTTTCTCTGTCGACGTGGTGCACATCGGTCATTATCTCTGAAGGCTGTAAAGCCACAAACGGTTGGCATGGTTCTTATAACGGATATGTTGGTTTCCACTGCTAGACTTCGATCAGGGTTGGTCTCCCATGGACTGTTCTGCGCTAATCTTGCGCACAGTAGTCTGGTTTCTTGACTTGTGCTGACTTGATGATGGTTTTGTTTCAATTATAAAAGAAGGTCGACGCTACCTGGGGGTTGTGGTGTGTTCGTTCATCACCTTGATCACTACCACATGCGGGATAGATGGGCAGAATCAAACTTGATGGACCTGCTTATCTTTTTTTTTTTGTTGAAAATAGCTCAATATCATTAAAAGCAAGCCATACGACATCTACAAGATAGACATTTCTCATCAAGTAATCAAGCAGCAACTCCTTTAGCGGAAAGACATAGCACAAGACTCAGATTGGGATGTGATAGATACATTTCAGCACCGTCCACCTCTTGTAGTGGTTGTCCAAAGCAGCTATCCGGGATGGAATTCATCAATCTACACGAGCCTCTTAGTACACCGGGAGAGGAGTTTGCAAAGCCGCTGGCAGAGATTACCATCATGAAGACAACGAAGGATCACTTGAAAAAGAGCTCGACCACAGAATAACAACACAAATACAACGCCCCACAAAAACACAACTACCAGCGACGAGCACTAAGGTTGCACCAACCAGGAGACCCGGAAAGGAGGCCAAACCCCAGCGATGCAGATATAGAGGAAGGATGGCTCATGCGAATACAAAGGCGGGAAGTAGAGGGTGCCGGGAACTCCACCACCACTCCCGACCACCACTGCGAATAGGGGGCGGAAGACCCGCATGAAGCCCAAATCCAGCTTACTCCTCCTCTGCCTGAAGCACCAAGGGGCGCCCGAGCTCACCGTCCGCCCAAGAAGGAACCCGAGGCACGACCACGACCAACAAATGACCACCACACATAAATCAAGCTCTCTCACTGGAGGACCAAAACCAAACCTAACAACTAGGAAAACGCCGATTGTCGGTGACTAAAAGGGCAAAAGAAACCTTCCACTGACTAAGAACCTAACAGAACTAACCTAAACTGATGAATGACACAAGAAAAGTAAAAACAATGACCCGCCGTCCAGGCCCACACCGGCCAAGGACCGCCGTCTCCACCTCGTCGTCCCCAACCAACGTCGCCCCCAGCACCGCTGCGTTCGAAGAGGGCTCTTGATCGAGATCTCAGACGACCACCAAGTACAGAGACCCCGCCGCCCAAATCCGGACCACGCTAAAAGAGAGGAGGAAGGAGAGGTGAAAAAGCTCCGTCAGGCGCCGCGACCACCTAGTACGAGTCGAGGTTGACGCCCAGGGGGAGTGGGTGGCGCCTTCGGAAACCTAGGTCGCCCGTTGGGTCGCTCTCGTGGAGTCACTGACTCTGCGTAACCCGTTCTTTGAGATTTGATGGACCTAATTATCTTATATATATACTAGATATTGTCTGAGAGTTTGTCTCTATTGAGATAATATAATTGATGGCACGTACGTGATCGGCCCATGATTCTTCATCAAGATAGCATGATTCTAGATAGCCAGCCAACAACAGTTACAACACCTTCATGATAGGTATATGTTACGACCCCACCTCCCGATAACCCCCACTTAAGGGAGACCGAGAGGTCGAAGCCGCACACATAAATTCCGGACCAAGGTTCAGCAATTAATTGATAACAATTAATAAATTCTACTATACTAAACTGAAAGGCTGTAATAAATAAAACTTTTGCATACCTTTGTAAATTTGGAACTCTAATACTTCTATCCAAAATTCTGGCTCACTAACTAATCCTCCTTTGACTTTAATTAGTGTATTTCACAATATGACAGATTACTGTTTGTCCTTTTCTGTTTTGTACCTAAAACGCCGACAAACAAAACGTCGGTCAGCCAAAGCTGGTATGTGGGGGATTCACTAATCGTTCAATTATCCGTAACAATTATTGCATTCAATTACCAATTAACAAACAATATTACGTTTTAAGTATGACTACGCGATCCACGTGTACCCTATCCCCTGCGCTGTCCCTGCAGTGGACCTGGATACTACCTCCCTTAGGTGGATTCCCATTTTACCCCTCATGACTCCACCCAATAGGTGAATCAATTTCTAGGGCTGAGTCACATGGCACTACCCGTGGGTAGCCCACTCCTTAACTCATGGTATGCTAAGAGTCTCATGGCACTACACATGTGTAGCCCAATTTCTGACTTATGATACCCTAGACCTTGCTCTAGGATATCCTTAGCCTTGACATAGCCACAGGGGTGGACTCGGATCTAGCTAGTCATACATCTATAATCATTATGATAGCCATAGTCACTTTATAAAGGCAGGATTTAAATCATCCAACAGTTATTTCACACATTCGAGGAAACATCGGTAAAACCTCGGAAAACTAAGTGGTATAGCCATAAGCGTAACCACATACCTTTTAGTGCAGTCTCAGATATAGAATGAAAGAGAAAAGCCAACTTAAGCAAGCAAAGGCAAAGAAACCCTGAAAATAAAAGTACAATTTACTTTTATTAAATTTTATCCAACATCATTATATTCCTTAGGGTTTCTATCCATTTTTAGGGTTTTCTTGAAAGTTAGGGTTTTGCTTTCAATTTCAATTGCTATGAACCCTAATTCATCAAATTCCTTTAAAACCCCTAAAGCACTTCCTTTTAATATTCCTAACAATTTTAGGATCATAATATAACAAATTACTGGGATAACAAAATTCCCTTTTTCCTTTAATCCTAAATTAGGGTCTCCATATACATTATCTTTCCTTTTTAAACATAAACCCTAATTTAGGTACATTGGTATTCAAAAACGAATTAAAACTTCATATTATACCTAAACAGGTTAATATCCCTTTATTTAACCCATTAGGTTACAAGAAACACCCTTTCTATGTAATTAGGGTTTTTAATTAATTTAGTATGCATTTTCCTAATCATTAAATTACTTTTGCAAACTGAACTGGAATCAGGTGTTACAAATATTTTTAACAGATTCCTTGAATTTTTCTACCCCACTTTCATATATAAATTTCCTTTATACGATAATCCTAGCAATTACTATGATTTTTGCAAGAAAACTCATTTATCTATAATTTTGGTCAGAGATAGGTTTTTACCAAAAAGACTCGGCCGTTAGATCAGTGCGCCGCTGCTCCCTTTCTAGATCTGACGCTCTGCGTCAGATTCCTCCACTCAGTGGCGCACTTCTCCTCTCGTCCGTCGATGACGCGTGGGCGCACGATGGATCTCGATCCAAGGATCCCGATCGACGCGTTCCACTAACCGGGTTGGATCAGCGCGCTGCCTTAAGCGGCGTTGGATCGCAGTTGGCGCACGATGCTCCGGGATCCAACGATCCCTGCTCGTCGTCTCCTTCGGTTCTTTCTAAACAAACCACGCGGCGGTGACGCGGCTGAGGCTCGCCGGAGAGAAAGCAATAGAGCGAGAGAGAGAGAGTTGAAGGTCTAGCAGCCGCCGTTTGAGACCGCGAGGATTCTCCTGACTCATGGGACCCCTATTTATAGGGCATGGGGGTCTCTCTAGGGTTTCCGACCTCGCCGCCATCCCTAGTTCTTGCTCGTTTGGGCGTTTTGGATATACGCCGCCAAAGATGGCAAAACCAGGGTCTCCTCTCTTCGTCTGAGTCTCCCGAACCTATTGGGATTAAAATCATGAGCGCAGATGCGCTGTAACAATTGGAAAGTCAAGGGAAAAATCCCCTGTAAACGTGCGATCAGCCCGATCAGCCCGATCCGTTGGATTTAGATCCAACGTTCCATATTATCCGCGTTCAAAACCAAAAGGAAAGAATTCCTTAAATTTCCAAGGAAAAATCTATTTTTGTAGATAATTTGAAAATTTAATAACTCCTAATCCATAAGCCCTTTTGGCCTCAAATTTTAAAGGAAAGTATTTTATACGTTTATCTTTCATTGTACAAAATTTGAAACCATTATCCCAAGGAAACAAGTCCCTTACTTCAGTTTCAAGTTATCTCTTATTTAATGGTAATTTCCATATATCCTTTATTTCCTTAGCCATTATTCAATTATTTTGGGTTCCTTGATCCCCAAGGATCTTTTATAATACGAAAACTTATTATGGGAAATTATTTTCTAGCCTTTTCATCACTTTCTACCATTATTTTATATTACTCCATCATTCCCTTGTATTCTATTATTAAATGGAATTCTCTTTTCCATTTCTTTTTATTTTTCTTTCAAATGGGCTAAATGGCCAATAAGGCCCATCAAGGAAGCATGCAAGGCCATTAGAAACAAAATTCATGCAAAAACATCCATGAAGTCACACATTGGTCTTATATATATTCATTTAAAAGAGATATTACATGTATTGAAAAATGAGGTTATAACAGTATATTTAAAAGTTTTATTTCGATCAAGCTACAAAAATTGGTTTCAATTTATGATTGTTGAATATTATTGGATGCACTTCCCATCGTCTATGTTCATTTATTATTTAAGAATATAAAGTAAAATATTTCTCTTGATAAGACATATTTGATTGACATAAATACTTCAAACAATCTTAGGCATGTTATGTTAAAGAAAATTGCTAGTGTATCCTCATCAATTGAGCTATGCTAAATTGAGATATCATCCAAACAACTTTTTGCAATGAAAAAATAATTATGATCATTAACTTGCTCTATGTTTATATATGGGAAGTAAAGATTGCAAGCAATATTTTTGTGTGTGTAGACCATAGCCTCTAAAAAATATGTGGCTCGGAGGGACCATCTGAGATGAACATGTGTTAACTCTCACTCAAACATCTTATTTTTATGATGTGGGGACTACCCCAAAGAAAAGCTACTTCCGTGTCCCTAGCTAGGTGGTATAAACCATACAAATTGTGGAAGCAATTAAACTCATACAACGGACCGAGATTCATGACAAGATCATTTTTTCATCTGGAGGCACATATCTAGATGTTCAAACCCGAGTCCCTTAGTTGGGGTACCCGCTCATAAACCTCCGAAATTACCACCCCATAAAACTCATTTTATTATCTTATCACTTATTTATCTAATGTGTAAAAGTAGAATTATATCATAATTCCATGATATTATATGCAAATTCTTTTGTATGTTTGTCTCATAAAATTCAATTTCTATACCTTTAAGTGATGGTCATATTTTTCTTGGTATTTTGTTAACATTAAAACCTCACCACAACAATACAACTTCACATTATTTGAAATTCAAGGAAGTTACATGATTGCGATGTTTTGATGCAAGGAACTTACATTTAAATTTCAAGGCATATCATGATGATAATTTAGATTTTTATGCTGGGACTATTAATCATTTTAAGTTTCACTTACAAACTCACCATGAGAATCTCAAGATTCACCTAGAAGATTCCTATACAATTGAGTTACAGGAACATAAGGTAAAAAACTTAAGAGAAGTTAAAGGTTTTTAAAAAAAAATTATTACCGCATTGTTGTTGAATCGCAAGATATGAGAGACAAATTTTCCCAAAAATATGTTTTTTCTTAGTTCCATTATATTTACCACTGATCTAGGTGTATATGTACTGAACATGTTACAATCACATTTGAAATTATACTTACAACTTTAAGTTTAAATTTTCAATCTTCATGTGTATCATCATACATAATGGCAATCATACAACTTTTTTGCTTTTTGAGTAATGTATCTTTATCAAAATTTATCCTTTATCTTACAAGCACTTAAGCCATGAACTTTCAACGGTACATTGTGTGATGATAGTTTTATATAAGAAGGAAAGGTTCATTTTATTGGTAATGTATCTATGTCACACAATTTTACTATCCATTCTTTAAATTATTGTTTAAATGCATACTTTCCATCTTCAAAAGTATGTTCAAATATGACCCCCACAAAGACACCCCTTCTTGTAGAATTAGCATAACCTAGGGGCATTCGATTTCATTTAAGTCCTAAATATTGACATAATAGTTGATAGCTATAAAATATGATAGCCTGCATAGTCTTAGTTTAGTTCCATAGTTTTGAGGCTACCATCAAGGGGATTCCATGGCTTTTGTTGGTGAATGCCATTTTTTTTATAAACCATGGTTACATGGATCAATAATATTCAAGTGGGTGCATAAGTGGGTTAATTACAAATATATTTCAAAATTTCTATTCAATTTATAGTTAAGGTTGCAATTTTACCTAGTTTTATACTAGACTATTACTAAATATTTTATATGATTATACATTCATATCTATTCATAATTGAAATAAACATGTATTGAAAAAAATAAACATGTATTGTGGGACAAAATACTTTTAGCTTGCATGAGTGTAAGACAAGTGTCTGACATACCATTATCATTTAGTCTTGCATGTGGTAGTGGAAAATGTTTAGGCAAAAGACTCATTGGATTCATCTGAAATTCACATTTGGGTATTGCAATATGTAATATATATCAAAAGACATTTTCCTTGAAAAAAATTGAACTATACATAGAGAAGTGGACGTCAAAATTTCAATTTTTATCAAATCCTTATAAATTGGATATTAATTTCATATTATGGAGTGAAATCAATTATCATTTGGTGTAATTATGACAGAAAAAATGAACTAAAAAAACTATTAGCACAAATATTTTTCTACATTACAATATCATGTTATTGTTATACTAAATACAGATACGCTCTATATACATGAAATATTTACTTTCATACCACTATAACTTTTACAAAAGAAACATACATAATATAACAAAATATTTGACTTTAGGGATAGTTAAGGACAATTAAGGACAGTGTTAGTACATTTTGTTACAAATAAGAAATTTCTCCAGAATGTCAAAAACTACAAATCTAAGCCAATGTGGTACATAATTTGTACTGTATAAGCAAGTTATCAATATTTGGTTTTAAGAAAAATGAGAAAAAAATATAACCTCCACCATTTTGAGTCAAATAAAGATAACAAACCGAATGGTATAAAAAAATCAAGTCAATGAATAATAATTATTTTTTTTCTAGTGCGCTTATTCAACTGTGTATGTACTTTAATGTTTATAAAAGAAGGTGAAGTATTATTTTGTTAATATGCATATTCTTATACAAAATGATGAACTAAAGATACCATAGTAAACATTAGAACAATAATCTTTGATTTTAGTGGCCACAACATTAAAAAAAACAACGTCAAACTTATTGATCGTAAATGGTATATTATTGATATACTGAAATGCACAAACTCTTGATTTTTTTACCAACTAGGATATACATTTTATCTTTCACACAATATTTAATGATATGAAGATAAATTAAGTTAGTAAAGTTTTTGTTTGGGTGAATGTTTTTAATCCCTTAAGAAGGTATTTTTTGTGGATTCATATTTGATAATAATACTTGGAAGTTATCTCCTATTCAGTTAATTTATAATTTTGATAAAGGAAAATATTTTGCATTATATTTTTATTTTTGTAATGACATTGAACATTCACATCAACTATTATTAATCATAGTTTTATGATTTTATATTGATGTCAGTAATATTTTTCTAGGAGTAATACAAATTTATAGAATTACAAAACTTATTTTGTATAGATGTCCTACTTTTAAAATTTTCATATGCGACTTGCTAGAAAATGATTTATAACCTATTTATTAATCATAAAAAATTGTATGATATAAAAACACAAAATAAAAAAATTTGAGTTTCATATATGAATATAGATACTAGCCAATTAAGAAAAGAGTAGCTTTTCTCATAATATAATATTAGCCTTGTAGATATACACATGTTCTTCTAAAGAACAAGTTTACCATATATGTATAAATCTTGAATGTGATCAAGTTTTTGAACGAGTCAAACCTCAATATTAAAACGTCATCATGAGATATATTTTTGTTTCTATAAATTGCAAATCAAGTGTATGGATATTCAACTTAAGATTCAAGTTAAATTCCAAATGTTGACATTTAAATACTACAACAAGCAACTAGTGTATGGTTTACATGTTATTTCTATAACAAAACCATTATGCTTGAACACACTTGAATATTGTTTTTTGTGTGGAAGCCAGGAGGCTATTTATTCATCTCGCCCTCCTCGTGCAAGCCAATATGGGTAAAAATTACAGGGCATCAGTTTTGCATAAAAAGGAAATGTGGTCGTACTACTACCATTACATCTATCTTCCACTCTAACACTATCAACACAATCTGGAGGTCTGGTATAATCGAAGTATCCATTGGAGTTCTTTTGATGTTGCTTAGCCAGCGTGTCTGCAACTTTATTGCAGCTCCTTGGAGTGAAGCCTACGCTCCATTCAGACATGTCCTTTAACCTTCTTTTCATTCTATCAATGAGCACTGCCACCTTAGGTTTGCTTTCAGGATGGCATTTCAACAGGTCTACTAACACCTTGCAATCTGTTTCGAAAAGAACTCTTTGGATGTTGTTTCTTCCTGCAATCTCTATAGCCACATCAATAGCCATTGCTTCTGCTATGAGTGCAGATTCTGCTGTCACTGTTCTAACATGTCCATAGATCCATCGTCCCTCCTGATCCCTCACCACCACGGCTAATGTGGCCTTCTTTTTAGTCCATGTTGCATTAGTATTAATTTTGATATGCTCAGCGGGTGGGTATGACCAACTGGGTTCTTCTGGTGTTCCTGAGTTTTGATTTGATTCCTCTACCTTCCAAGCTATGCTATTTAATTGAATCTCCCTTTGAATGTGTTGCACCAGGGCCTGCATTGGCATTGTGTCCTTGTCAAAAACTTGTTTGTTCTGGGCATTCCACAGGTTCCAGCAGGTAAAAAGGAATCTTTGAAGGTTTGGTCCTACATTTATCACTTGTTCCTTGAACCACCCTTCGTTATTATTTTGAAAGAATTCATTGGAAGCATTGATCTTCAAAATAGTGAACCACACATTTTTTGAGTAAGGGAAGTCCCAAAGGGCATGAGTACAGGTTTCCTCTGGTTCCTGGCAACGCTCGCAAACACATACATTGGTTAACTTGCGTCGAGCCCGGCGGCTATTAGTCAACAGAGTTCTGTGTAATGCTAGCCATGCGAAATGTTTTACCTTGGCAGGGACTTTAATACCCCACATAATGTTCCAGCATTCATCTACCGTGCTCACATGTGTTCCTCATAATAACTGGTAGGCTGATTTTGCAGTAAACTTCCCGTCTGTGGTTCCTGCCCACACCCTTGTGTCTGGAAAATTAGTGCTGCTCGGAGGTTCAATCTTTAAGATAATGTTAACCATATTCAGCGGCAACCAGTGAAATAAGAAATCACGGTCCCATTGACCGTTGTCCAACACTATGATGGCTACAAGAAGGTCTCGTAATGTCTCCGGCACTGCTCGTCGTACCTGAGCAGTGAGTATGACTCCCGGTCTGACCCAAGCATCGTACCAAAAGCGGATTGATTTCCCATTATGGGGTAACATGTAAGAGATTTCAAAAATAAGTTGTTTGCATTTAAGATTAGCCTTTGCTAGGTGGGATAGATTTGTTCCCTTACCATCATCTGTATATTCTATATATCTCTTATTTATGTACTTGCACCATAGCGTATTACGACCGCTTGCAATATCCCATGAATTCTTTGCTATGAGAGATGTGTTCCATTGTCTCATTTTCCTCAGCCCGAGACCACCATATTCCTTGTTAGTGGCTACTTTGTCCCATGCCACCAAGGACATGGGGTTCGCTTTATGACAACCGCCCCATATGAATATTCTAATGCACTCATCGATTCTGTCGCAGAGGCCTAAAGGTAGTGATGACGTTTGCATCACATAGGTAGGTAAAGCTTCAAGGGTCACCTTTGCTAAGCAACAACGGCCTGCGAAGGAGAGCATCCTCACGTCCCAGTCGTTGGTCTTCGATTCAATTCTGTCCAGAATGTTAGCATAAGTCTTCATGGTCACCCTTGAGTGAATGATGGGGACTCCCAAATAACGCCCAAGGTCTTCAGTTTCATGGAACTTATAGATGTGATTGATTCTAGTACGTATAGCTGTCGGTACACTCAAGGCGTAGAAGATTTGTGTTTTGGTGATAGATATTGCCTGCCCTGATGCTTCCTCAAACCTGCTGAAGCACCTTTTAATTGCCCGCATCTGTTTGCAGGTTGCCTCTCCAAAAAGTATCAGGTCATCGACGAAGCACAAATGGGAAATTAGTATTACACTTCTCCCCATTTTAATGGGTTTCCAATCTGCCTTTTAGACCTGTTCATTGACCATCTGACTCAGCCGTTCGATGCATAGCACAAAGATGTATGGAGATAGTGGGTCTCCCTGTCTGAGTCCTCGACTTGATTTGAAGGGGCGGGTGCTGGTGCCATTCCACAAAACCGTGCTTTCACCTGTAGATATAGAATTCATAATATACATTCTAATGTTGATAGGCAGTTCAAGTTTGATCAGAGTGTCATTTATGAATGCCCATGAAAGTTTATCATACGCCTTTGACAAATCGACATTAATGGCCATATATTCTGGTCCCTTCCTTCTCTCCATCATGTGGATAAGCTCTTGGGTTATAGCTATGTTATCAGTTATACGTCTACCAGGCACAAATGCACTCTGGGATTGAGAAATCCAGTCCGGTAGGTACCCCTTGATTCTCTCTACCACTATCTTCAAGATCAGCTTTAGGCAGAAATTATTTATAGAAATCGGACGCAGTTGATCGCATGTAATGGGCCTGTTGGTTTTAGGGATCAACACTACGGTGGATTCACATAACTCATTAGGCAGATTGTCTCCTTGCAGTGCCTTTTTTGCAGTAATCAGAATAGAACTCCTTACAGTCTTCCAGTGGTTTTGGATGAACAAAGCATTAATACCATCTGGTTCGGCCGCCTTATACGGATTGAGGTTTTTTAGTATGCGTGTGCATTCTTCCTCGGTCGGTGCTTCTACTATGCCTTTGAGTTGTGTCGCCGTCAGCCTCTTGAAATTTGCAGGTATGGTGTCTATGATTTCCTGGCTGCGCCTATTCGGCTCCGTCAGTAATTTTTGGAAATGGGTTCTAACCAGCTCTTTAAATTTCGAATCTTCTGTAACCCACTCCCCTTCATTGCTTTTGAGCATCAAGATAGTATTATGGTGTTTCCGGTGTTTGAAATATGCATTATAGAACTTTGTGTTGGAGTCGCCATTTCTCATCTAGTTTATGTGGATTTTCAGTTTCCATTCTTCTTCTTCTTCTTTCAGTATGTTGTCGAGGGCAGTCTTCATGTCTGTGTAAATTCCTTCAGTAATGGGATTATAACAATCGGCAAGCTCTTTCTCCAGCCTTCTCAAGTTTCTGAGAAGGGTGGTTTTCCTCTGTCTGTTAGAGGCACCTTTTTCTTTGTCCCACCGGATCATCGAGCTTTCGGCATTCTTTAGAGCCGTGCTGAAATCTGCTCTTTGGTCCCACTGACTTGAATATATACATATATAAATTGTCACACTTGAAAATTTTCCTATCCATATTCTTATTGAGAATATATTCAACATAACATTTTCTTTAAACCATTGAGATCAATTAATTAAGGTATTAATTATAATTTATGTGTTTATCAAAAGTCTTTTTTCCAAATGGAGTGTATTATTCAAATTTTGTGTCAATCATGTTAAATACATGAATTTTGTCTTTAATAGCTAACAAAAAGATTTTTAATTGAATGAAAAGTAATGTAAACCATGATTCAACTGCATTATAAACTCTACTTAAAGAAATTATATTTGTATAATAAAGTTCTTGCGAATATAGCCTTTGTTTGGAAATAAAAGTTGACATGGATAAACATTTCGCCCAAGAAGATAGTGTAAAAACCTATATGGAAAATAAAAATAGTAGTATATACAAAAAGTATTATACATCCAATAGTTCTTAATAATACCACAAAGAACTTGGTGATTTTATATTGTTTAATAGTATGTAACAAAACAAATATTGAAGTTTAAAATGAATTACAAAACAAATATGTAATATTAACAATCATTCATGTGCATTCTATATTTGAAATCATTATTAAATGTATTGAAATGTAAAAGATTCTTTTCATATGTAATTGGGATGTTATAGACTTTTTGATTCAAGGATTCTAATTTGAAAATATTTTCTTATTAGTGAATTAATCAGTAAGACAATGTAGATTGGTATATGATCATTTTCGTTCTTGAGAAAAGGTTCATGAACACTAATGTTTCACTTTAGCCATACCACCTTGATGTTACATTCCATAAAGAATAATTGTACGAATAGAGGGACTGGTTTTCTAGTTTGTCCTTAGAGAACCATAATAGTGATGTCTGTAAATATACTCTAGTTAATTGAAAGGAATACATGATAAGATATCAATATTTTCTTTTGGTGTCTTCTTATGTCTGTTATTGGTTGTAACATAGGGTATTGGGGTCCAAACCCACTACGGAACCCAAAAACAAGTTCATAGCAACAACTAAAGGCTATGCATAGCGATTTGTAATTGAACTAGACCTCTTTTACTTATACCATTTATGAAACATCATTTTTAAGCATGTTTTAGTTTTAGATTTATTGGTACATTATTGAATGTTAAAAAAAAATACGTGAATGACCACTCCTACCCATATGATATGAGTATGCTTCCACTTATTTATATCTTTTCTACACTAGGATTATTCTTAATCCCTCTAGAATGATGATTCAGCCCTATTTTAGGGCTTATCTTGTGTCATTTTGCATTTCAGCCACATCTATACTTGTTAGATTACATGTTATTTCCCCCAATATGCTTATTTATATCAAATGCACTTATGGAGGCTTTTTCATGTTTTCATAGGTACTTTGTCCACTACTTGATGGCATGGAAAGAGGATGGTCCAGTCTAGGGTTTCCTCAGGCTTGGAGGATCTCAAAATGAGGCCAAAACAACTTCCAACCTACCCCAAGTGGTCAAAGAAAATTTTGAAGCAATACCCTCCATGGATGATCAAGTTCAAGGGTCAAATGCATGGGAGATACACCACCACGACCGTGGTGAGCCCCCACGGCCGTGGTGGACATGCCCCAAGTACAAAAAATCAGTAAAACTCCCAGAAATTGATGAAAATGGCCAAAACAACTGTGGTGATCAACATGCCCATGGCCATAGGTGTCCACCACGACCGTGGTGACCCCCCCACGACCGTGGCCATCCATGCACACCTCCCTGTGATATCCACATTTTATAAACCCACAACCATGCCCATCCACCACGGCCATGGTCTACCCTACCCACCACGACCGTGGTGACCCACCACGGTCGTGCTACTCACAAAATCCACCAATTTTTCCACTGCTTTACCTATTTTTCCCCTAACTTAACCCTAGACCCCCTAGATCCCTATATAAGCCCTAGAGGCGGATGAGGGTCAAGGGTTGGCTGCTTAGAGTCCCATTTTCGCCTCCAAATCGCCACCCACTCCATTCCACTCCATATCCACCTCAAATCCACTCCATTTCACCATTTCCACCACATAACCCCCCATATCTAAGCCTTCCATCCACTTCCTTTCATCATTCCACATCATTTCATCCTTAGAGGAGGGAGGAGGACATCCTGTAGCTGTTGGAGAGGATGATTGCTTCATCTACACCGAGCTCCATGGCTTCTTCTACCTCTTTCTCCTTTCTTTTTGTATTTTCCATTCCTATGAGTAGCTAGGCCCCTGTGGGTGGGCTGTTTGGGGGAAATTATGTTACTTTGATACCATATTGGGGGAAAATTATATGTAAATGTTGTAATTTAATTTTCTAATGATTATATTCAATTTGCATCTCATTCTCCATGAATTGCTTGTTGGTTTGTGTGTGAAATCACTTAGGAATTTAGGCAAATTGCTTATATGTGTGAATTTTGGGATTTTCCCCTAGGTCCAATTATTGGATCCCTAGGTTTCCTCCCATATTCCTACATCCTAATAAATCTCCCTAAACCTAAGTGAGAGATCTAAGTAGCTATATTGGATAATTCTAGTGCAATTAGCATGGAGCCTTCTCAAGGCTAGAATGTGGGGGAATTGGGGTCCAAAACCCTAATTTCACCTCCCCATTACTACCCTCGGCCCCGAATTGCCCTAGGAATGTCTAATCTAGAAACCTAGACTTGATTAGACTCTAATGGATTTGAACCTCATCCCTAACCCAATTGAGCCTCATAAGGGTAGTAGGGGGTGTTAGGGACTAGTTTCCCTATACACAACCTAGCATATCCATGGCCAGTTAGTAGCTTAGGTTAATTCATTAGACTCTAACTTGTTGTTTGGTTTGGATAATCTAAATGGAGTCATAATGTTCATATGTCACCCCCCAACTTAAGTGCTAAGTTCATACCCCTAAACAGCCCACACATCTCTTTACTACTTGAAACTCTAGTCTTGTGCTTTCTTAGCTTAATCAGTTCTTTTCTTGCTTAGTTAGCTTCTTGCTTTGTTCTTGCCTTGCTCATGTTAGTTTAGTTCTTTAATTGCTCTTTTGCTTCTCTCTTGCTTGCTTTAGTGTAATTTGCCCTTTCATACCTAGCTTAGTCTTTCCTTGCTTGCTTAGCCTTAATCTAGTCTAGGGTTAACTTAGATTTCATTCCTACCTTTAATTGCTTTCTTGCTCACATAGTTTAACAATCAAAACAACCTTTAAACCCTTAACCCTAGTCTCCGCAGTAGGAACCTAGACAAACTAACCTAGCTCTAGTGCCCCCTCTTTTCCCTGTGGATCGACCCTATACTTGCCACCTTCTTATACTACGACATGACCCCGTGCGCTTGCGGGTGTAATGTTTTAGTATACGTAGGTAGTTAGTTTAGGTCTTATAAATATTGAAAGTGAACCCATCATGTGCTTCCGTCCACGGGGTTGCACCTAGTCGGGTCAAATCGACTGGCGTGTAACACCATTAGCGGGAGCGCACCAAGCTTTCTGGCACTGTTGCCGGGGATCGAACCCGGGTCACCCACGTGACAGGCGGGAATACTTAGGTGATGCAAACCTATTTAGGGCTTCATCCTGTGCCATTTTGCATTTGAATCACATATAAATGTGTTAGATTACAAGTTTTTCCCCCAATATGATTATCATTGCAAATATGCTTATGGATGTTCTTTGCACTGTTTTTCAAGTACTTGGACCATGCTTAGATGGAAGAGGGAGAGAGGGAGTTCTAGGGTTCCCCCACTCAAGGAGGGACCTAAAGAAGGCCCCAAAGTCTCCCTCAACCTACCTCCAGTGGCCAAGAATCATCCCAAAGCAAAGACATCCGAAAAATGACAAAGTCAGAAGTGAAATCAAGTCATGCAAGCCTCACCATGGCCGTGGCCACAATGCCATGGTCGTGCATTTATTGGCAAGATCCAATAGTTTAAACAGGGATTTGTATAGATCGCCCACGAACGTGGACTCCTAGCCACGACCGTGGCCAATGAAGACACCACGACCGTGGCCATCAGCATGGTCGTGGCCTCAAGAAGAGAAAACAGTTGTGGGCTCCTCCCACGGTCGTTCATTTATTGATCAAGAAGTGAGCTTTCAACAGGGATTTCCTCCAAGTCACCACGACCGTGGCCGAAGATGATCAGGACGATCGTGGCTCCTACCACGATTACCTCCACCTCCTCCAAAATGGCCATGTTACACAACACGGTTGTGGTGCATGTTACCCACCACGACTGTGGCACTCCGCCACGGCCGTGGCCATTTCCACACTTAGCATTTCTACCACCCTCATCATACCACGACCGTATTCACCCCCCACAGCCATTCCCCACTACCCTCACCACGGCCGTGGCACACCCCCCACGATCGTGGTGATCACCGACCCTACACAACGTTTTCACTATTTTTCCTAAATTGCCCCTACTTACCCTAGTGCTTCCACCACCACCTATATATACATGGGTGGCGGACATAGCACTAGGTTACACACTCCCCCACAATTGCTACACTACTCCACCCTCCATTCTTGAGTTCCTTGTGCAAATTCCTTGCATTTTGGCTCTCAATCCACCATTTTCCACCTACTTTCCACCATGGAAACCTAATTCCCTAGGTTTCCATCCATAAACCCCCACCACTTCATGCACCCCTGCACCTCGGAGGAGGAAGGATGTCCACAGCTAGCTTGGAGGTGAAGAAGGAGGCTTCTACGTCAAGCTCCATGGAGTCCCCACTTCTTCTATCCCTTTCTTTTCTTGTTTTCTTGATCATGTCTAGCTAAGCCCCCTTGTGGTGGGCTGTTTGGGATTAAAATGTTACTTTGATACCATGTTGGGGGATAAATTCTTGTAATGAACTTAATTCATATCTATGATGATTGCTTTTTGCTTCTATCTCATTTCCCATTTTTATTGCATGTGGTTTGTGCTTTTTGTGTGGATTGCTTGTTTTGAGATGTTTGATGACACTTAGCTTCTAGAAGGAATTGGAGTGTATGTTGCTATCTTAGGATTAGCTCCTAGGTCCAATTAGTGGATCCCTAGCTAGCCCCCATTGTTCCTACATACACATCCCTCCTTCTACAAATGAGTGTGAGATCTAAGTAGCTAGAGTAAGTGAGGGTGAAACAATTGCCTTGGGCCTTCTAAAGGCTAGAGTGGCTAGTGGCATGAGGATAAATCACCTCATCTCCACTACCATCTCTACCCTCAACCCTCAATTGTCCACTATCACTTACCCTAGAAACCTAGATTTGGCCAACCTCATTAGAATTACACCTAACCCTAGTCTTATACTAGTAGTATAGGGTACATTCTAATGGCATTGACCTTATTGTTTGGTTTGCTAATCTAGATATGAATTGAGCACCATGCATGTTTAATGAACTCCCCCAACTAAAATCAAAGTGAAATTTCCCAAACGGCCCACCCACCTTAATCACTCTTGCTTAAAACCTTAATTGCTCTGTTTGCTTGTTAATGCTAGTGTAGTTCAATTGCTTTAGTTAACTTAGTTAATTGCCTAGTTTTTCTAGTTAGTGTTATTCTAGGTTTGTGATCTAGTTAGTGGTTTATTCAGTTCCTTAGTTGCTAATTGCTTGCTTAGTCCAGTTCATCTTGCCCCTGCCTTAGTTTAGCTAGTTTGTCACCTAGATTGCTAGTTCAGTTTTTGATAACTTAGTTTCAATTGTGTCTTTCATACTTGTTCTTTAGTATAATCAAACCATCAACCAACCTTAAAACCCTAAAACCCTAGCTCCGCAAAAGGAACATAGCTCACACCTTCTAACTCTAGTGCCCCCTTTATCCCTGTGGTTCGACCCTGCATCTTGCCTTTCGCCTATACTACGACAGTAACCCGTACGCTTGTGGGCAAATTGTTTTACTTTTAGTGATCAACTCGATTTGGGACCATACAAATTTCGAAAGCGAAGATCCCATCTCCCGTGCCTTCCGACCTCGTGGATTGTACCCGACCACCCTAGTTGGCTGGTGTTGTAAGCCTCTAGCGGGAGTGCACCAAGATTTCTGGCACCATTGCCGGGGATAGAGGCACTCGGCCTAGTTAGATAGTGTAGCTTAGCCTTTCCTTTTTGGCCTCACCATTGCTATTATTTATTCTTTGTTGTACTTTTGCATCTTGGTTTGCTAACTTAGTCCCTTTTTGTTTGTTTGTGCTTTGTGTAGGTGACAGCTGTGCATGCGTAGCACGCACTCTACTTGCACTGACTTGGTGGTGTATGACCCCGAGATTGGTAGAAGGAGGCGTCAAGCTCGCCGCAACCTACACCGAGAGGCCGAGATGAAGATGCTCAGTCATCTCCACCACATCGCACGCTTCATGAGTACTTCACGTCGGGGAACTACAATTCCCCCATCACCACACTAGTTGACCAAATGCTAGGTCAACAGTTCTCCATCCCATCGGAACTCCTGGGACTTCTCCCTACATACTTCGGTATAGAGAACGAGAACCCCTACCACCACATAGACGGGTTCCTTGAAATGTGCTCTACCTTTCGCACTCCCGCCGCCACCGACGACTCAATCAGGAGGACACTCTTCCCTTTCTCCCTCAAGGAGAAAGCCAAGGAGTGGTACGTGACGAATCCAGAGTTGGTCACTTGAATGAGGTGAAGAACAAGTTTCTCAAGAAGTTCTTCCCCATCGCCAAATTATCTTATATGAGAAGGTGCATCATGTCATTTTCCCAGAAAGAGAACGAGCCCTTCCACGAGGCATGGGAGAGGTTCCAAAAGCTACTTCGCGATTGCCCTCATCATGAGGTTCCTCTGTAGTAGCTCATTCAGGTCTTCTACACTGAGCTTGAGGAGTAAAGCCAAAACAACGTAGACTCTTCTTGCGGGGGCACTTTCATGGAAAATCCGCCTGAGGAATCATGGCCATTGTTTGAGCATCTCGCAAAAAATTCCCGCCACCGTGCTTCCACAAAAGGGGGGCATTGTGATCGAAGCTAGACTCCTCCACATTCTTCTGCAGCTCCGAGTCGCAATGCTACTGACCCAGACATGATGAAGATGATGGCCGAAATGATGAAGTGGATGAAAAATCAAGCTGGAGGCACTTCTAGCCAGCCCGCAATGGTAGTTGTAACTATAGATGAGGAAGTAAATGTTGTACACTCCTTTGGTGGCCGCAACAGCCAAGGCCCCATGTCCAACTCTTACACTCCCGAGTGGAGGAACCATCCAAACTTCTCTAGGAAACAACAGAAAGAGGATGGACCAGGACAAGGGCAACAAAAGCCACACTACAACACCAAGTTTGAAGATGAGGTACTTGGGAGATTGAGGAACTTAGATGAGGTAAAGAGAGAAGTATCTTCTCAAGGATAGAACATTAGCCCTGTTGAGCAAAGACTTGATCAAATTTCCATCTCACTTGCTCGTCGTGAAGAGGGGAGGCTTCCATCTCAACCCCTAATAAATCCGAACAACGATGGTGGTTATGTGAATGCTGCCCAAACTGCATACATCCCACCACGAGGCCAAGCAACCTCACTTCCACAATATCAAGGACCACCACACCCATATGCTCTGCCACCTCACCAACCCCCACTTAACTACCAATATCCCCCACTACGTTCACATACCTACCAACCACCACCTCCATCACAACCTCCCCAAAAACCAACTTGCATGCTCCAAAATCCCAACTCCATCCATCAAAGACCGTCGCCACCTCTGTCTTCACAAGCCCCTCCTTCTTCTCATGAACAAGTGAGTATGGTCTCTATCATATGGGGAGAAGACGCTGCTGAAGATTTTAGAAAAAAGGGAAAAGAAAGTGACTGAGGTTGGAGACAAAAGCCCGATACCAAAGAATGCTAGTGAAGATAACGAATGCTCCAAAGAATTTGCCACTCAAGCATTGCCAAAGAATGCTAAGTGCACCCAAATTTCTGCTGCGCCCGGCACAAATGTAAGGGCATCCTCGCTCGTCTCACCCTCTCTCAGGATCACTGAAATTGCAATAAATGTAGTTCATCCGGCTGTTGGTGATATGGTCATGTCCACTGCTTCACATACCATTGACATAGCAGCACTTGAGGCCATACCTTCTTGGGAGTCAAAACCTTTATAGGAGACGAGTATCAACATCACCCCTCCTCAAGTTCCAATGAGTACAACAGAGATGTTGGATGAGGATGGAAAGTAGTTCCATGAAAGTTCAGTTCTCCAAGAAAAGGGCGGCGGTATCATGAAGATCCTAGGAAACTTGAAGCGAGGAACGATAGGCATCACATCACTCTTTTCATTGATGAAGGACATTTGCATGGGGAGGAAAAAGTTAGTGCTACTGCCGACCGAGGAAATTGTTGCCTCAAAGTAAGTGAATTTCATCTACAACATTGGCTTTCCATAAAAGAGAGGTGATCTGGGAGTGCTTCTGATTTCTTGCTACATTGGTGCACAACCCATCAAGCACGCTCTCATCGACTTAGGTGCAGGGACAAGCCTAATGCCATGGAGCATGTATCTACGGCTTGGCCTAAACACAATGAAACCAGTGGGGTGTGCAATTATCTTGGGTGACGGAATAAAGAGGAAAGCCTTGGGAATAATGCGGAACACAATAGTGTCGATGGATGAAAGGGTAAACATTGCCTATGTGATCGATTTCCTGATAGTGGATACCACACCTATTGATGGAGAAGAGTATCTCATATTGGGTAGACCTTTCCTATCCACCATGGGAGCTGAAATCAATATCTGTACAGGCACGCTAACGGTTACTTATAAGAGGAAACAGTTTGACTTCTTCATGTTCACTGAAGAAGAAAGGGACTAGCTGGCCAATGAAGACTTCGGCGAGAATTTGTGCTATCGTGACCCTCTAGAGCTGTGGAGATCGAGCCCATACTTCCATTCCATGTACACTCCTTGGGACAAAGCACATGTCGTCAAAACGCTTGATAGGATCGCCATGGAAGATAAGGACGACACCGTGGGTGTCAATACATAGAGAAAAGAGCACCAAGCCCGGCTGAAGGCATAAAATTTAGCGCTAGTGGGAGTTAGATAGTAGAGAGATAGGTTTTAGAAGTTAAGTCAATGTCAGTCAAGAAGTTTGGTGTCAAAAGAACCAATGAAATTGAAAGTTCAAGTTTTGAAGTTTGGAAAACTGAAGAAACAACCCCAACACGGCCGTGGAGACAGACCACGACCGTGGTGTGCTTGGCAAAACATGACCGTGGCCCCCTGACACGGCCGTGTGAATTAATGCATCAAAGTGGCCAAAGCTACAGGGTTTTTGCAAGATCAGCCATGATCATGGCAACTCGCCACGACCGTGGTGGGAGGACAATGCCACGACCGTGGTTTCCCACCATGGCTGTGCGAATTAAAGCACCAAGTTGGCCAAAGTAACAACGTTTTTGAAGAAATGGCCACGACCATGGTACATCACCACGGCCGTGCTGAGAAGGAACGACCACGATCGTGGCGAGGTCAATTCAGGGCTCTCTTCTTTGACAACACGACCATGGCACCCGCCACGACCATGCTACCTAACCCTGGCCACGACCGTGGCCAGCCACCATGGTCGTGGCTGAGTCTAGTTCAGAAAATAAATATAAGTCATAATCATCCAAACCCGACCCCCTCTTCATTCTATCATCTTCAAGCTCTCATAAAATGACCGTGGCGGCGGAAAATGACTCCGTGCTCCCCCATTCACCACCTCCAACCCCCCAAAACACCTATGTTTGATCCCCAATCCATTCCAAATCAATCCCCAGCCATCCCTTTACCATTTCCACCATCCAATCTAGCCCATTCGCTACTCCATCTCCATTTCCATCTCCACTCCGCCCTACAACTCCCCTACACAACACCTCCATGAAAACCCTTCCATTCTCACCCAAATCCACCACAAATCATATACCCACCATCCATACATCACTATCCTTCCATTCCACCCACAAAACCACATCCACACCACTTTTTCCACCAAAATCCGAAAATCACCACCTTCACCTCCATCTCCACCATGAAAAAGATTGGGAGAGCCATAACTGAAGGGACGAACATCATCACCGGAGGGAAGTGGTGTTCCAAGAATACTTCCTCCAATGTGTCCATGCCATCCCACACACCTTCACCTACCACCTCCGCCCACCATTCCCTCCTCCGGTCACAATCGGTGAGCGGATCACACTCCCGCTCATCCGATAGACCCCACATCACAGATGCCTCCTACGAGGGAGAGGATGAAGAAGAGGAGGACTCCATGGGGGTCGACTTGGAAAACCTTATTGATGAAATCCAGCCGGAGCCTGCCAAGAAAAATCCAAAAACAAGGACAACACTATCATCATCCAGGCTACCTCCAAAGCCTACACCACCCCACCACTCGACGTCTAGTGTGGCGGTGAGGTGTGATGTGCAGCCGCGACCCACACGACAACTGCAGCAAGATGAGGATCAGTCGGCCCACTGGTACAATCTGGACACCAGCTTGGGGTCGCATTCCTACACCATGGAGGAAGAAGAAGACAACGAGGAGGAAGAGGTAGAGCTTGAGCCGAAAGGAGATGATGTTCTGGCACATCTAGAGGCAGATAGAGAAAAGTCCTTGGGCAAGGCACCAACAGGAGTATCTTATGGCTGAGGACAAAGATAGAAGAAGATAGATCTCATCTACCCAGAATGTATGACAAGGCAAGTCGTCGCCTCTAGGTACGGTAGTGAGAAGACCATTGAAGAACTTGGGATCAAAGAAATAGTGGAAATGGTCTTTGAAGAGGATTGGGTTGTGGAATGTTCTTTTCACACCCCAACCTACATAGCCCGCTTTGACCAGAGAGTTTTTTGCCACGCTTGAGAAGACTAAAGTGAGGGATTGTGATGCACTCAGATTTGCCATGATGGGCAACAGGCACACTCTCACTTCCACTGAGCTAAATGCTATCTTTGCCGCCAATCCTGAAGAAGCCGTAAAATTGGATGACGACTTGTTAGAGAGAGAGGCCAGTTTGGACTATGCCCATTATTGGAAGAGCCTCACAGGAAATGAGGATTACTACGCGGGTAGATCAAAAACTACTGCCATAAGCAACCCACTAATGCGCTACGTGCAGAAGGTCTTGGCAAACACGATTGTAGGCAGATACGACAACCAAGGAAACATTTCTCAAAAGGATATGATTGTCTTGATCGGTTTGCACCACAAGAGGTATATTGACCTTGGAGTTCTTTTGATTGACCATCTAAAGGGTGTACCCTACAAGAGCTCGAAGCCATTTGTTATGGGAGGGTTCGTCACTTCAATTGCACTGGCGATGGGATACAATCTCTCGGGGGTACAAGACGCGTTGAGGCAGAATTTGTTGACCTCAACTATCTGACACACTCGTACACCACAAAGATGAAGGACAAAAGAATGATGTATTTAACTACTAGTGTGCAATATTTTGAACTAGAGCTACCATATCAGGCAGAACCCCTACTATCCGTGTTGGGACCTGGCAACAGGTTGAGGGAGAAATTAATGGCATGGCAGCTAGACCACCCGAGGGAGACATATACTAGGGGAGCCGCTGCCGCACATGAAGACGTAGTAGAATCAAATGTGCACAGGCAGGAGCAAGAAGCAGAAGAAGAAAGGTAGCCTCGAAGAACAAGAAGGAGGGATGAGGAAACATCCCAACTGCAGCAGCCCACAGGAAATGCCTATGACATGGCCACAATCCAGGCACAACTTGAGAATATTCAGAAGACTCAAGGCGACATGCAGCGTGCCCAGCAACACATGTGGTATGATCATCAACATATGCACTATTAGATCAACCACTCCTATTAATATCACCATGCCCAGGCAGTAAGAAACCCTGAATGGGGTGCAGATTTTTGGGGTGGTTTAGCTGGGTATCCACAGACTTACCCTCCACCCCAGGACGACTACTGGGGGCACTATTACCAGCACCCTCCACAAGGCTTAGCACCATTCTCATCTCCTCCTCCAGACCCTCCTCAGATGTCGGAACAGCCACCACATCCTTAACACTTCCCCTATCTACCCTAAGCTATAGTTTCATGTTGAGGACAACATGATTCTAAAGTTTGGGATGGGTAGGGCGGTACGCACCACCCTATCTCTCTCATTCTGTCATTTTGTTTCACCTTGCCATATAGTTCAGTTTGACTATTACTCTTTGTTCATTGCATCTTCGCATAACATGTAGTTAGTTTTATGCAATTTTTTCTTAATTTTCAAAATTTTTGCTCTTTTTGTTTTTTTCATACCATGCATTGCATTTTCATGTAGTTTTTGGTAGTTTCTTGTGCATTTTAATTAAATTTTGCTGATTTCTATTTTTAAATACCCTAAAGTAGGTTTAGACGTGATTTGATGCGAATTGGCACCATTTTGGCCAATTTTGCCCAAGCTTAAATGTTCTTGTTCTGAAAGTATGTTTTCACTTAATCTCCAATTTGTGAAATGGAATGTTTACTCCTATCACAAATGCATGCTAATTTCTTAGATCTTATTGCTATATGGTCTCGCTTGTTGACTTTTTACTTGTGTACCGCATCTCTCAAGCCTGTGAAAGTTTTGGCTGAATCATGAATTAAGCAAGCGACAAACGCTTAAAGCCAATGGAATCACTTGGTAGAAATATGAATATTGTGTTAATTCTATCATGTGGTGTGATACTACTTGGTGAAGCATTGAATTAGCTTTCATGCAGGGAATCTTATGTTGAAAACTACAATGATGACCCCTCTTTTATCTGAACATTCTTTCACCATCTTCATACCTCTCCGCCTCATGAAAAGATGCCAAGAGTGCACATATCAGCCGTGGCCACCTCCAAAAGTTTGGGGTGGCCACATCTCTACCTCCCCGCTTCACTCTATCCACCTTGTGCCCTACCTACACCAAGGGCAAAGAAAAAGAAAAGAAAAACAAAAGTAAAATAAAAGGATGATCCTGTTTAAGAGCATTCAAATAAAGGAAAGAGGAGTGTGTAAAAGCACCCCCAATCTTTCCGCAATCCTTTCTTCCTTTTTCATACCCATTGAGCTAGAAAACATCAAATCTAGCTCACTTTACCCCTCCTACAGCCAAGTGGGTCATCTAGTGTGGTTTGAAGCATAAGAGCGAATGCATGAAAGTGCAACAACACTCCTGGTCACCTTTGATTAACACCAACATGAAACGGTTTACCCGGAATGACATAAGGGACATATGGACAACTTGTGTTTCTATGCTTTGTATTTGAAGTTTGTATGCTCAGTTCTCAGTTCATGAATGGTTTGAGAAGGAAGGAGAGGAGTGATGTGAGACACGTGCACTTAGTCACTCACAAGACCATGTACTCAATAATATTCTGTTGATTTGCATTTGTCACTTGCTTTTGTTGAAAAGAACTAAAAAGAGAGATTAAGTTGGAGCATACTTGAGGACAAGTATGTTTTAAGTTTAGGGTGGTGATGCAGCCCTATTTTAGGGCTTCATCCTGTGCCATTTTGCATTTGAATCACATCTAAACGTATTAGATTACAATTTTTTGCCCCCAATATGATTATCATTGCAAATATGCTTATGGATGTTCTTTGCACTATTTTTCAGGTACTTGGACCATGCTTAGATGGAAGAGAGAGAGAGAGAGGGAGTTCTAGGGTTCCCCCACTCAAGGAGGGACCCAAAGAAGGCCCCAAAGTCTCCCTCAACCTACCTCCAGTGGCCAAGAATCATCCCCAAGCAAAGACATCTGAAAATGACAAAGCCAAAAGTGAAATCAAGTCATGCAAGCCTCACCACGGACGTGGCCACAATGCCACGGTCGTGCGTTTATTCCCAAGATCCAATAGTTTCAACAGGGATTTGTATAGATTGCCCACGACCATGGCCTACCAGCCATGACCTTGTCCAGTGAAGACACCACGACTGTGGCCATCAACACGGTCGTGGCCTTGAGAAGAGAAAACGGTCGTGGGCTCCTCCCACGATTGTGCGTTTATTGATCAAGAAGTGAGCTTTCAATAGGGATTTCCTCCAAGTCACCATGACCGTGGCCAAGTCACCATGAATGTGGCCGAAGATGATCAAGAAGATCGTGGCTCCTCCCACGATCACCTCCACCTCCTCCAAAATGGCCGTGTTACGCAACACGGCCATGGTGCATGTTACCCACCACAACCGTGGCACTCCGCCACGGCCGTGGCCATTTCCACACTTAGCATTTCTACCACCCTCAGCATACCACGACCGTATTCACCCCCCACGGCCGTTCCCCACTACCCTCACCACGGCCGTGGCACACCCACCACGACCGTGGTGATCACTGACCCTACACAACGTTTTCACTGCTTTTCCTAAACTACCTCTACTTACCCTAGTGCTTCCACCACCACCTATATATACATGGGTGGCGGCCATAGCACTAGATTACACACTCCCCCACAGCTGCTACACTACTCCACCCTCCATTCTTGAGTTCCTTGTGCAAATTCCTTGCATTTTGGCTCTCAATCCACCATTTTCTACCTACTTTCCACCATGGAAACCTAATTCCCTAGGTTTCCATCCATAAACCCCCACCATTTCATGCACCCCTGCACCTTGGAGGAGGAAGGACGTCCACAGCTAGCTTGGAGGTGAAGAAGGAGGCTTCTACATCAAGCTCCATGGAGTCCCCACTTCTTCTATCCCTTTCTTTTCTTGTTTTCTTGATCATGTCTAGCTAAGCCCCCTTGTGGTGGGCTGTTTGGGATTAAAATGTTACTTTGATACCATGTTGGGGGAAAATGACATGTAAACGTTGTAATTTCATTTGCTAATGTTATATTCTATTTGCATCTCATTCTCCATGAATTGCTTGTTGGTTTGTGTGTGAAATCACTTACGAATTTAGGCAAATTTCTTATATGTGTGAATTTTGGGATTTTCCCCTAGGTCCAATTCTTGGATCCCTAGGTTGCCTCCCATATTCCTACATCCTAATCAATCTCCCTAAACCTAAGTGAGAGATCTAAGTAGCTATATTGTATAATTCTAGTGCAATTAGCATGGAGCCTTCTCAAGGCTAGAATGTGGGGGAATTGGGGTCCAAAACCCTAATTTCACCTCCCCATTACTACCCTCGGCCCCTAATTGCCGTAGGAATGTCTAATCTAGAAACCTAGACTTGATTAGACGCTAATGGATTCGAACATAATCCCTAACCCAATTGAGCCTCGTAAGGGTAGTAGGGGGTGTTAGGGACTAGTTTCCCTATACACAACCTAGCATATCCATGGCCAGTTAGTAGCTTAGGTTAATTCATTAGACTCTAACTTGTTGTTTGGTTTGAATAATCTAAATGGAGTCATGATGTTCATATGTCACCCCCCAACTTAAGTGATAAGTTCATACCCCTAAATGGCCCACACATCTCTTTACTGCTTGAAACTCTAGTCATGTGCTTGCTTAACTTAATCAGTTCTTTTCTTGCTTAGTTAACTTCTTGCTTTGTTCTTGCCTTGCTCATGTTAGTTTAGTTCTTTAGTTATTATTTTTTTTCTCTCTTGCTTGCCTTAGTGTAATTTGCCCTTTCATACCTAGCTTAGTCTTTCCTTGCTTGCTTAGCCTTAATCTAGTCTAGGGTTAACTTAGATTTCATTCCTGCCTTTAATTGCTTTCTTGCTCACCTAGTTTAATAATAAAAACAACCTTTAAACCCTTAACCCTAGTCTCCGCAGTAGGAACCTAGCCAAACTAACCTAGCTCTAGTGCCCCCTCTTTTCCCTATGGATCGACCCTATACTTGCCACCTTCCTATACTATGGCACGACCCTGTGCGCTTGCGGGTGTAATGTTTTAGTAGACATAGGTAGTTATTTTAGGTCTTATAAATATCGAAAGTGAACCCACCGTGTGCTTCCGTCCACAGGGTTGCACCTAGTCGGGTCAAATCGGCTTTTGTGTAACACCATTTGCGGGAGTGCACCAAGCTTTCTGGCGTCGTTGCTGGGGATTAGAGGTGTTCGGCCTAGCTAGTTAGTTTTGCTTTGACTTTTCCTACTACCCTCATCATTGCTATTCTTTATTCATCATTCTTTGCATTCTTTTTGTATATTGGTTTACTCACTTGTTCTCTTTTGTTTGGTTGTGCTTTGTGCATGTGACAAGCCATTCGAGGAAGACAAGATGGAAGGCCAAGATGCACAAATGATGCAGCCCTATTTTAGGGCTCCATTTTGTGCCATTTTGTATTTAAATCACATCTAAATGTGTTAGATTACAAGTGTTTCCCCCTAATATGATTATCATTGCGAATATGCTTATGGATGTTCTTTGCACTATTTTTCAGGTACTTGGACCATGCTTAGATGGAAGAGAGAGAGGGAGTTCTAGGGTTCCCCCACTCAAGGAGGGACCCAAAGAAGGCCCCAAAGTCTCCCTCAACCTACCTCCAGTGGCCAAGAATCACCCCCAAGCAAAGACATCCGAAAATGACAAAGTCAGAAGTGAAATCAAGTCATTCAAGCCTCACCACGGCCGTGGCCACAATGCCACAATCGTGCAGTTATTGCCAAGATCCAATAGTTTCAACATGGATTTGTATAGATCGCCCATGACCGTGGCCTCCCAGCCACGACCGTGGCCAGTGAAGACACCACGATCGTGGCCATCAGCACGATCGTGGCCTTGAGAAGAGAAAACGATCGTGGGCTCCTCCCATGGTCGTGCGTTTATTGATCAAGAAGTGAGCTTTCAACAGGGATTTCCTCCAAGTCACCACGACCATGGCCAAGTCGCCATGACCATGGCCGAAGATGATCAATATGACAGTGGCTCCTCCCACGGTCACCTCCACCTCCTCCAAAACGGCTGTGTTACGCAACACGACCGTGGTGCATGCTACCCACCATGACCGTGGCACTCCGCTACGGCCGTGGCCACTTCCCCACTTAGCATTTCTACCACCCTCAGCATACCACGACCGTATTTACCCCCCACGGCCGTTCCCCACTACCCTCACCACGACCGTGGCACACCCACCACGACCGTGGTGATCACCGACCCTACCCAACGTTTCACAGCTTTTCCTAAATTGTCCCTACTTACCCTAGTGCTTCCACCACCACCTATATATACATGGGTGGCGGCCATAGCACTAGGTTACACACTCCCCCACAGCTGCTACACTACTCCACCCTCCATTCTTGAGTTCCTTGTGCAAATTCCTTGCATTTTGACTCTCAATCCATCATTTCCACCTACTTTCCACCATGGAAACCTAATTCCCTAGGTTTCCATCCATAAACCCCCACCATTTCATGCACCTCTGCACCTTGGAGGAGGAAGGATGTCCACAACTAGCTTGTAGGTGAAGAAGGAGGCTTCTACATCAAGCTCCATGGAGTCCCCACTTCTTCTATCCCTTTCTTTTCTTGTTTTCTTGATCATGTCTAGCTAAGCCCCCTTGTGGTGGGATGTTTGGGATTAAAATGTTACTTTGATACCATGTTGGGGGATGAATTCTTGTAATGAACTTAATTCATATCTATGATGATTGCTTCTTGCTTCTATCTCATTTCCCATTTTTGTTGCATGTGGTTTATGCTTTTTGTGTGGATTGCTTGCTTTGAGATGCTTGATGACACTTAGCTTCTAGAAGGAATTGGAGTGTATGTGGCTATCTTAGGATTGGCTCCTAGGTCCAATTAGTAGATCCCTAGCTAGCCCCCTTGTTCCTACATACACATCCCTCCTTCTACAAATAAGTGAGGGTGAAACAATTTCCTAGGGCCTTCTAAATGATAGGGTGGCTAGTGGCATGAGAATAAATCCCATAATCTCCACTCCCATCTCTACCCTCAACCCTCAATTGTCCATTATCACTTACCCTAGAAACCTAGATTTGGCCAATCCCATTAGAATTACACCTTACCCTAGTCTTCTACTAGTAATATAGGGTATGTTCTAATGGAATTGACCTTATTGTTTGGTTTGGTAATCTAGATATGAATTGAGCACCATGCATGTTTAATGAACTCCCCCAACTAAAATCAAAGTGACATTTCCCAAACAGCCCACCCACCTTAATCACTCTTGCTTAAAACCTTAATTGCTCTGTTTGCTTGTTAATGCTAGTGTAGTTCAATTGCTTTAGTTAACTTAGTTAATTGCCTAGTTTTGCTAGCTAGTGTTAATCTAGGTTTGTGATCTAGTTAGTGATTAATTCAGTTCCCTAGTCACTAATTGCTTGCTTAGTTTAGTTCATCTTGCTCCTGCCTTAGTTTAGCCAGTTTTTCACCTAGATTGCTAATTCAGTCGTTGATAACTTAGTTTCAATTGTTCCTTTCATACTTGTTCTTTAGCGCAATCAAATCATTAACCAACCTTAAAACCCTTAAACCCTAGCCTCGCAAAAGGAACGTAGCTCACACCTTCTAACTCTAGAGCCCCTTTTATCCCTATGGTTCGACCCCACATCTTTCCTTTCGCCTATACTACGACAGTACCCCGTACACTTGCAGGCGAACTATTTTAGTTTTAGTGATCGACTTGATTTGGGACCGTAAAAATCTCGAAAGCAAAGATCCCATCTCCCGTGCCTTCCAACCTCGTGGATTGCACCTGGCCACCCAAGTTGGCCGGTGTTGTAAGCCTCTAGTGGGAGCGCACCAAGCTTTCTGGTGCCGTTGCTGGGGATTGAGGTGCTCAGCCTAGTTAGATAGTGTCGCTTAGACTTTCCATTTTCCCTCACCATTGCTATTATTTATTCTTTGCTTTACTTTTGCATCTTGGTTTGCTAACTTGGTCCCTTATTGTCTGTTTGTGCTTTGTGCAGGTGACAACTGTGCATGTGTAGCACGCGCTCTACTTGCACCGACTTGGTGGTGCACGACCCTGAGATTGGTAGAAGGAGGCATCAAGCTCGCCGCAACCTACACCGAGAGGCCGAGATGGCTGAAAACAACCGAGATGAAGATGCTCATCCACGTCCACCACATCGCCTGCTTCACAAGTACTTCATGTCGGGGAACTACAACTCCCTTATCGCCACTCTGGTTGACCAAATGCCAGGTCAACAATTCTCCATCCCGCCGGTGCTCTTGGGGCTTCTTCCTACATACTTCGGTATGGAGAACGAGAACCCCTACCACCACATAGACGCGTTCTTTGAAACATGCTCTACCTTCCGCACCCCCGCCGCCACCGACGACTCAATCAAGAGGACACTCTTCCCTTTCTCCCTCAAGGAGAAAGCCAAGGAGTGGTATGTGACGAAGCCAGAGTTGGTCACTTGGAATGAGGTGAAGAATGAGTTTCTCAAGAAGTTCTTCCCCATCGCCAAGTTATCTTATATGAGAAGGTGCATCACATCATTTTCCCAAAAAGAAAACGAGCCCTTCCATGAGGCGTGGGAGAGGTTCCAAAAGCTACTTCGCGATTTCCCACATCATGAGGTCCCTCTGTGGCAGCTCGTTTAGGCCTTCTACACTAGGCTTGAGGAGCAAAGCCAAAACAACGTAGACTCTTCCTGTGGGGGCACTTTCACGGCAAAGCCGCCCAAGGAACCATGGCCATTGTTTGAGCATCTCGCAGCAAATTCCCACCACCGTGCTTCCACAAAAGGGGGGCATTGTGATCGAAGCTACGCTCCTCCACCTTCTTCCGTAGCTCCGAGTCACAATACCAACGACCCCGATATGATGAAGATGATGGCCGATATGATGCAGATGATGAAAAATCAAGTGGGTGGCTCTTCTAGCCAATCCACAATGGCGGTGGATACTGTAGACGAGGAAGTCAACGCCCTACACTCCTTTTGTGGCCGCAACAGCCAAGGCCCCATGTCCAACTCTTACACTCCCGAGTGGAGGAACCATCCAAACTTCTCTTGGAAACAACAGAATGAGGATGGACCAGGACAAGGGCAATAAAAGCGACGCTACAAAACCAAGTTTGAAGATGAGGTACTTGGGAGATTGAGGAACTTAGATGAGGTAAAGAGAGAAGTGTCTTCTCAAGGATAGAACATTAGCCATCTTGAGCAAAGACTTGATCAAATTTCCATCTCACTTTCTCATCGTGAAGAGGGGTGACTTCCATCTCAACCCATAATAAATCCGAACAATGATGGAGGTTATGTGAATGCTGCCCAAACCGCATACATCCCACCACGAGGACAAACAACCTCACTTCCACAATATCAAGGACCACCACACCCATATGCTCCTCCACCTCACCAACCCCCACTTAACTACCAATATACCCCACCACCTTCACATACCTACCAACCACCACCTCCATCACAACCTCCCCAACAACCAACTTGCATACTCCAAAATCCCAACTCCATCCATCAAAGACCGCCACCACCTCCGTCTTCACAAGCCCCTCCTTCTTCCCACAAATAAGTGAGTATGGTCTCTATCGTATGGGGAGAAGAAGCTGCTCAAGATTTCAGAAAAAGGGAAAAGAAAGTGACTGAGGTTGGAGACAAAAGTCTGATACCAGGGGGATCTAGCAAAGATAACGAATGCTCCAAAGAATTTGCCACTCAAGCACTGCCAAAGAATGTTAAGTTCACCTAAATTTCTGCTGCGCCTGGTGCAAATGTAAGGGCACCCTCACTCATCTCACCCTCTCTCAGGATCACTGAAATTGCAATAGATATAGTTCATCCGGCTGTGGGTGATATTGTCATGTCCACTGCTTCACATACCATTGACATAGCAGCGATTGAGACCATACCTTCTTGGGAGTCAAAACCTTTACAGGAGACGAGTATCACCATCACCCCTCCTCAAGTTCCAATGAGTACAGCAGAGATGTTTGAAGAGGATGGAAAGCAATTCCATGAAAGTTCAGTTCTCCAAGAAAAGGGCGGCAGTATCATGAAGCTCCTAGGAAACTTGAAGAGAGGAACGATAGGCATCACATCACTCTTTTATTTGATGAAGGACGTGTGCATAGGGAGGAAAAAGTTGACACTACTTCCGACCGAGGAAATTTTTTCCTTAAAGTCGGTGAATTTCATCTACGACATTGGCT
This sequence comes from Alisma plantago-aquatica, assembly GCA_963693085.1. Taxonomy (NCBI): domain Eukaryota; kingdom Viridiplantae; phylum Streptophyta; class Magnoliopsida; order Alismatales; family Alismataceae; genus Alisma; species Alisma plantago-aquatica. Next base: position 882,308,179 of record OY856414.1, on the reverse strand, counting down.
TTCCAGAAAAGAGAGGTGACCCGAGAGTGCCTCTGATTTCTTGCTACATTGGTGCACAATCCATCAAGCACGCTCTCATTGACTTAGGTGCAGGGACAAGCCTGATGCCATGGAGCATGTATCTACGGCTTGGTCTAAACACAATGAAACCAGTGGGGTGTGCAATTATCTTGGGTGACGGAACAAAGAGGAAACCCTTGGGAATAATGCGAAACGCAATAGTGTCGATGGATGAAAGGGTAAACATTTGCCTATGTGACCGATTTCTTGATAGTGCATACCACACCTATTGATGGAGAAGAGAATCTCATATTGGGTAGACCTTTCCTATCCACCGCGGGAGCTAGAATCAATATCCGTACGGGCACGCTAACGGTTACTTATAAGAGGAAACAGTTTGACTTCTTTATGTTCACTGAAGAAGAAATGGACAAGCTGGCCAATGAAGACTTTGGCGAGAGTTTGTGCTATCGTGACCCTCTAGAGCTATGGAGATTGAGCCCATACTTCCATTCCATGTATACTCCTTGGGACAAAGCGCATGTCATCAAAACGCTTGACAGGATCACCGTGGAAGATAGGGATGACACCGTGGGTGTCAATACATAGAGAAAAGAGTAATAAGCCTGGATGAAGGCGTAAAATTTAACGCTAGTGGGGGCAACCCATGTGGTTTGAGATTCTCGAACCTTTTCCTTTTCCATACTTTAGTTTTTTTTTACACCAATACACACACGCACACTTGTGCTTGATGTTTTTGTTTGAGTTTTGATGATGTGCATGTGTTAGACAGTAGAGATTTAGGTTTTAGAAGTTAAGTCAAGGTCATTCAAGAAGTTTTGTAGCAAAAGAACAAATGAAATCGAAAGTTCAAGTTTTGAAGTTTGATAACTGAAGAAACAACCCCAACACGGCTGTGGAGACAGACCACGACCGTGGTGTGCTTGGCCAAACATGACCGTGGCCTCCTGCCACGGCCGTGCGAATTAATGCATCAAAGTGGCCAAAGCTACAAGATTTTTGCAAGGTCAGCCACGACTGTGGCGGGAAGACAAGGCCACGACCGTGGTTTCCCACCACGGCCGTGTGAATTAAAGAACCAAGTTGTCCAAAGTAATAGCGTTTTTGAAGAAATGGCCACAACAGTGGTTCATCACCACGGTTGTGCTGAGAAGGAACGAACACGACCGTGGCGCGCGCAACCATGACTGTGGTGAGGTCAATTCGGGGACCTCTTCTTCAACAACACGACCGTGGCGCCTGCCATGGCCGTGTTACCTAACCCTGGCCAAGATTGTGGCCAGCCACCACGGCCGTGGTCGAGCCCGGTTTAGAAAAAAAATATAAGTTATAAGCATCCAAACCCGACCCCCTCTTCATTCTATCATCTTCAAGCTCTCATAAAATGACCGTGCCAGCAGAAAACGACTCCGTGTTCCCCCATTCACCACCTCCAACCCCCAAAAACACCTCTGTTTGATCCCCAATCCATTCCAAATCAATCCCCAGCTGTCTCTCAACCATTTCCACCATCCAATCTAGCCCAATCACTACTCCATCTCCATTTCCATCTCCACTCCTCCCTACAGCTCCCCTACACAAAACCTCCACGAAAACCCTTCCATTCTCACCCAAATCCACCACAAATCATATACCCACCATCCATATATCACTATCCTTCCATTCAACCCACAAAATCACTACCTTCACCTCCATCTCCACCATGAAGAAGATTGGGAGAGCCATAACCAAGGGGACAAACATCATCACCGGAGGGAAGCGGCGTTACAAGAATGCTTCCTATGATGTGTCCATGCCATCCCACACACCTTCACCTAACACCTCCACCCACCATTCCCTCCGTTGGTCGCAAACGGTGAGCGGATCACACTTCCGCTCATCCGATAACCACCACATCACGGATGCCACCTACGAGGGAGAGGACGAAGAAGAGGAGGAGTCCATGGGGGTCGACTTGGACAACCTTATTGATGAAGTCCAGCAGGTGCCTACCAAGAAGAATCTGAAAACAAAGGCAGCGCCATCATCATCCAGGCTGCCTCCAAAGCCCACACCACCCTGCCACTTGATGTCTAGTGCGGCGGCGAGGCGTGATGTGCAGCCACGACCCTCGCGAGAACTGCATCAAGATGAGGAGCAGTCGGCCCACTGGTACAATCTTGACACCATCTCGGGGTCACATTCCTACACGATGGAGGAAGAATAAGACAATAAGGAGGAAGAGGTAGAGCTTGAGTTGGAAGGAGATGATGTTCTGTCACATCTGGAGGCAGATAGAGAAAAGTCCTTGGGCAAGGCACCAGTAGGATTATCTTATGGCCGAGGACAAAGACAGAAGAAGATAGATCTCATCTACCCGGAATGTATGACAAGGCGAGTCGTCGCCTCTAGGTACGGTAGTGAGAAGACCATTGAAGAACTTGGGATCAAAGAAATAGTGGAAATGGGCTTGAAGAAGATTGGGTTGTGGAATGTTCTTTTCACACCCCAACCTACATATCCCACTTTGACCAGAGAGTTCTTTGGCACTCTCGAGAAGACTAAAGTGAGGGGTTGTGATGCACTCAGATTTGCCATGATGGACAACAGGCACACTCTCACTTCCACTGAGCTGAATGCTATCTTCGCCGCCAATCCTGAAGAAGCCGTAAAATTGGATGACGGCTTGTTACAGAGAGAGGCCAGTTTGGACTATGCCCATTATTGGAAGAGCCTCATGGGCAATGAGGATTATTACGTGGGTAGATCAAAAACTACTGCCATAAGCAACTCGCTAATGCGCTACGTGCAGAAGGTCTTGGCAAACATGATTGTGGGCAGATACGACAACCAAGGCAACATTTCTCAAAAGGATATGATTGTCTTGATCAGTTTGCACCACAAGAGGTATATTGACCTTGGAGTTCTTTTGATTGACCATTTAAAGGGCGTACCCTACAAGAGCTCGAAGGCGTTAGTTATGGGAGGGTTCATCACTTCAATTGTACTGGCAATGGGATATGATCTCTCGGGGGTACAAGACGCGATTGAGGCAGAGTTTGTTGACCTCAACTATCTGACGCACTCGCATACTATAAAGATGAAGGACAAAAGAATGATGTATTTAACTACTAGTGTGCAGAATTTTGAACTAGAGCTTCCATATCACGCGAAACCCCTACTATCCGTGTTGGGACCTGGCAACAGGTTGAGGGAGAATTTAATGGCATGGCAGCAACACCACCCGAGGGAGACGTATACTAGGGGAGCCGCTGCCGCACATGAAGACGTAGCAAAATCAAATGTGAATGGGCAGGAGCAAGAAGCAGAAGAAGAAAGGCAGCCCCGAAGAACAAGAAGGAGGGATGAGGAAACATCCCAGCTGCAGCAGCCCACAGGAAATGCCTATGACATGGCCACAATCCAGGCACAAGTTGAGAATATTCAGAAGACTCAAGGCGACTTGCAGCTTGCCCAGCAACACATGTGGTATGATCAGCAACATATACACTATCAGATCAACCACTCCTATCAATATCACCATGCCCAAGCAGTAAGAAACCCCGAATGGGGTGCAGATTTTTGGGATGGTTTAGCTGGGTATCCACAGACTTACCCTCCACCCTAGGATGACTACTGGGGGCACTATTACCAGCACCCTCCACAAGGCTCAACACCATTCTCAGATCCTCCTCCAAACCCTCCTCAGATGCCGGAACAGCCACCACATCCTTGACACTTCCCCTATCTACCCTAAGATGTAGTTTCATGCTGAGGACAGCATGATTCTAAAGTTTGGGGTGGGTAGGGCGGTACACACCACCCTATATCTCTCTCATTCTGTCATTTTGTTTCACCTTGCCATATAGTTCAGTTTGATTGTTACTCTTTGTTCATTACATCTTCGCATAGCATGTAGTTAGTTTTATGCAATTTTTGCTTAATTTTAAAAAAATTTGCTCTTTTGTTTTTCCATACCATGCATTGCATTTTCATGTAGTTTTTGTAGTCTCTCGTGCATGTTAACTAGGATTTGCTGCTTTCAGTTTTTAAATGCCCTAAAGTAGGTTTAGAGGTGGTTTAATGCGAACTGGTACCATTTTGGCCAATTTTGCCCAAACTTGACTCTTATTGCTCTAAAAGTGTGTTTTGACCCAAACTCTACTATTTTAGTAAAAATGATGACAATTGAAAAATGTAAGTGAATTACCATTGATTGTTGCTAAGTGGTATCGATGTTTGACTATTTACATGTGCATCACCTCTCTTTGGATTTTGATTGTTTTGGCTAAATTATGAATTCGAGAAAGCTTTGAACGCTTAGTGTTTGTGGAATCACTTGAATTGATATTTTGATTTCATCTTGTTCATTCATGTGGTGTGATATCTAGGATGAAGTATTGGATTAATTTTCATGCAGGACGTCTTATGTGGAGAATCATACCTATGACCCCCCTTTGACTCGACTTTTCTCTCACCATCTTCTTACCCCTCCGCCTCATTAAAGGATGCTAAAGTGCACATATCAGCCATGGCCACCTCCAAAAGTTTGGGGTGGCCACATATCTACCTCCCCGCTTCACTCTATCCACCTTGTGCCCTATCTACACCAAGGGCAAGAAAAGAAAATATGGATAACTGGTGTATTCTATGCACTACATTTGAAGTTCATATGCTCTGTGCTTGTTTTCATGTTTGGATTGTGAAGGTAGGAGAGGAGAGAGGTGAATTGCATGTACTTAGTCATCTTTGATCCCGTTCCACATCAATCATCTTTTATATTGCATTTGTCATTTCCTTTTGTGAAAATTTGGTAGAGAGTTTGAGTTGGAGCATAATTGAGGACAAGTATGTTTTAAGTTTGGGGTGGTGATGCAGTCCTATTTTAGGGCTCCATTCTGTTCCATTTTGTATTTAAATCACATCTAAACGTGTTAGATTACAAGTGTTTCCCCCTAATATGATTATAATTGCAAATATGCTTATGGATGTTCTTTGCACTATTTTTTAGGTACTAGGACCATGCTTAGATGGAAGAGAGAGAGAGAGGGAGTTCTAGGGTTCCCCCACTCAAGGAGGGACCCAAAGAAGGCCCCAAAGTCTCCCTCAACCTACCTCTAGTGGCCAAGAATCACCCCCAAGCAAAGATATCCGAAAATGACAAAGTCAGAAGTGAAATCAAGTCATGCAAGCCTCACCACGGCTGTGGCCACAATGCCACGGTCGTGCGTTTATTGCCAAGATCCAATAGTTTCAACAGAGATTTGTATAGATCGCCCACGACTGTGGCCTCCCAGCTACGACCGTGGCCAGTGAAGACACCACGACCGTGGACATCAGCACAATCATGGCCTTGAGAAGAGAAAACGGCCGTGGGCTCCTCCCACGGTCGTACGTTTATTGATCAAGAAGTGAGCTTTCAACTGGGATTTCCTCCAAGTCACCACGACCGTGGCCAAGTCGCCATGACCGTGGCCGAAGATGATCAAGACGATCGTGGCTCCTCCCACGGTCACCTCCACCTCCTCCAAAATGGCTGTGTTACGCAACACGGCCGTGGTGCATGCTACCCACCACGACCGTGGCACTCCGCCACGGCCGTGGCCACTTCCCCACTTAGCATTTCTACCAGCCTCAGCATACTAAGACTGTATTTACCCCCCAAGCCCGTTCCCCACTACCCTCACCACGACCGTGGCACACCCACCAAGACCTTGGTGATCACCGACCCTACCCAACTTTTCACTATTTTTCCTAAATTGCCCCTACTTACCCTAGTGCTTCCACCACCACCTATATATACATGGGTGGCGGCCATAGCACTAGGTTACACACTACCCCACAACTGCTACACTACTCCACCCTCAATTCTTGAGTTCCTTGTGCAAATTCATTGCATTTTGGCTCTCAATCCACCATTTCCACCTACTTTCCACCATGGAAACCTAATTCCCTAGGTTTCCATCCATAAACCCCCACCATTTCATGCACCCCTGCACCTTGGAGGAGGAAGGACGTCCACAACTAGCTTGGAGGTGAAGAAGGAGGCTTCTACATCAAGCTCCATGGAGTCCCCACTTCTTCTATCCCTTTCTTTTCTTGTTTTCTTGATCATGTCTAGCTAAGCCCCCTTGTGGTGGGCTATTTGGGATTAAAATGTTACTTTGATACCATGTTGGGGGATAAATTCTTGTAATGAACTTAATTCATATCTATGATGATTGCTTCTTGCTTCTATCTCATTTCCCATTTTTGTTGCATGTGGTTTATGCTTTTTGTGTGGATTGATTTGAGATGCTTGATGACACTTAGCTTCTAGAATGAATTGGAGTGTATGTGGTATCTTAGGATTGGCTCCTAGGTCCAATTAGTGGATCCCTAGCTAGCCCCCTTGTTCCTACATACACATCCCTCCTTCTACAAATGAGTGTGAGATCTAAGTAGCTAGAGTAAGTGAGGGTGAAACAATTTCCTAGGGCCTTCTAAATGCTATAGTGTCTAGTGGCATGAGGATAAATCCCCTCATCTACACTCCCATCTCTACCCTCAACCCTCAATTGTCCACTATCACTTACCCTAGAAACCTAGATTTGGCCAATCCCATTAGAATTACACCTAACCCTAGTCTTCTACTAGTAGTATAGGGTATGTTCTAATGGCATTGACCTTATTGTTTGGTTTGGTAATCTAGATATTAATTGAGAACCATGCATGTTTAATGAACTCCCCCAACTAAAATCAAAGTGACATTTCCCAAACGACCCACCCACCTTAATCACTCTTGCTTAAAACCTTAATTGCTCCGTTTGCTTGTTAATGCTAGTGTAGTTCAATTGGTTTAGTTAACTTTGTTAATTGCCTAGTTTTGCTAGCTAGTGTTAATCTAGGTTTGTGATCTAGTTAGTGGTTAATTCAGTTCCTTAGTTGCTAATTGCTTGCTTAGTTTAGTTCATCTTGCTCCTGCCTTAGTTTATCCAGTTTATCACTTAGATTGCTAATTCAGTCGTTGATAACTTAGTTTCAATTGTGCCTTTCATACTTGTTCTTTAGCGCAATCAAACCATCAACCAACCTTAAAACCCTAAAACCCTAGCCTCGTAAAAGGAACGTAGCTCACACCTTCTAACTCTAGAGCCCCCTTTATCCATGTGGTTCTACCCCGCATCTTGCCTTTCGCCTATACTATGACAGTACCCCATACGCTTGTGGGCGAACTGTTTTAGTTTTTGTGATCGACTCGATTTGGGACCATACAAATCTCAAAAGTGAAGATCCCATCTCCCGTGCCTTCTGACCTCGTGGATTGCACCTGCCCACCCTAGTTGGCCGGTGTTGTAAGCCTCTAGCAGGAGCACACCAACGAACCCATCCATTTCCTCCACCGCCCTACCTCCAAGGCTATCCTAAGCCTTACACACCCCCACCACCTCCATCGCCACAACCCTCCCACCTATTCACCTTCCAACCTCAATTCATTCTACCACCTCCATCACCACAACCCTCCCACCAATTCACCTTCCAACCTCAATGCCCTCCTCCACCTAAAGTCCAAGGGCCATCAACACCGATGCCACCACCACAACTATCACATGCTCCCCCTACTTCCCATGAGAAAATGGATACGATTGAGACCCCTATCTTTGGTGCCTATGAAGACCCATTCCTCAAGAGAGAGAAAACCTATGGCATGATATTTTTGTGGGTCTTAAGGCTTCTTAAGATCTCTGATGATGATCCCCAAGGAGAGAGAATTGCTGAAAAAGACTTACGAAGCTCGCATGACCCTTGGGAGGAAGATCAATCAAGGAAAGCATTTGAGAGGATTGCTTATGATGGGGGTGCAAACATTTTGTTTTTGGACCATGGTTGATGGTGAAAGAACAAGAAGCCTGGCTGAAGGCATGAAACTTAGCGCTTGTGGGAGGCAACCCACATAGGTTTGGGAAATTTTGACCCAACCTTCACTTTTTGATACTTTTGCTTTGTTTTTACACTTTCTAAGAAAACACACACACACACACACACACTTGTGTTTAATAGTTTTTGTCTAGTTTTAAGATGTGCAGGTGGTAACAGGGTGAAATGAAGGAAATTTGAGTACAATTGAGAGAAGGATTCAAAGAAAAATCACTTTGGGTCAAGTTTTTTAGTGTTTGATGTTCCTCATTTCAAGAGTAGTAGCTACAGGGACCACCACGGTCGGGGCACATCAATACGACCGTGGTCATTAGCATGAAAAACACACCAAGTCCCTGGATTCAGAAGCAAAAATGAGAAAAGCTGCCAAAGGACTACACCACGGCCGTGCAACCTGAAGCCACCACGGCCGTGTTGCGCAGCACGGTCGTGCTACAGACCAATTTTAGTCACTGAAGGCAGATTGGTGCGGTAGCTACTACGCATATCCTCCACTACAGGGAGGAACACCGCCGAAGCCTCAAGAGATCCATGATCATCTACCCTATCATCCTAAACTCTAGGATCATGCTGAGGACAACATGATTAAAAAGTTTGGGGTGGTAGGGAAGGTATGCCCTAGTTTCACTTTGCATTTCACCTACCACATACACTTTTGTTTTCTGGTTTTTTCTATCTACCTTAGTCATCTTTACTGCTTTGCATACATACATGCCATGTAGTTTACTTTCTTGTCATTTTTGTGTAATTTTCAAAAATTTTGCTCTTTTTCCATGCATTGCATATCATGTAGATTTTTGGTAATTTTTGCATGTTTTAGCTAGGATTTGCTTGTTTACTGCTTTAAGTTCAATAATATAGGTTTAGATGTGATTGAAGGCAATTTGGTACCATTTTGGCCAATTTTGCCCAAATTTGAGATTTCTTGTCTAAAAAGTGTGTTTTGACCCAATCTCTACTGTTTTGAGTAAAAATGATGACCTTTGACAAATTCAAGTGAATTACCATTATTTGTTGCTAAGTGGTATCAATGTTTGACTTTTTACATGTGCATCACCTCTCTCATGATTGTGATTGATTTGGCTGAATTGTGAACTTGAGCTAGCTTTGAACGCTTAGTGTTTGTGGAATCACTTGTTTGATATATCAATTTCATCTTGTTCATTCATGTGGTGTGATATCTAGGATGAAGTATTGGATTAACTTTCATGCAGGATGTCTTATGTGGAAAATCATACCAATGACCCCTTTTTGACTCGACTATTCTTCCACCAACTTCATACCCCTCTACCTCATAAAAAGATGCCCTAGTGCACATAATCAGCCTTGGCCACCTCCAAAAGTTTGGGGTGACCATATATTTATCTCCCCGCTTCACTCTATCCACCATATGCCCTATCTACACCAGGGCAAAGAAAAAGAAAATAAAAAGAAAAGCAAAAATAAAATAAAAGGATGCTCCTGTTTAAGAGCATTCAAATAAAGAAAAGATGAGTGTGCAAAAACACTCCAAAAATCTTACCGCAACCCTTTCTTACACTTTCATACCCATCGAGCTAGGAAACATCAAACCTAGCTCATTTTGCCCTTTTCCGCAACCACGTGGGTCATTTGGCATGATTCGAAGAATAAGATTGAAAGTATGAAGGTGAAACAACACTCCTAGTCATCTTGGATTAACGCCATTATGAAACGGTCTACCCGGAACTACATGAAAGAAATATGGATAGCTTGTGTATTCTAAGAACTATATTTGAGGTTCATATGCTTTGTGCTCTTTTCATGATTGGTTTGTGAAAGTAGAAGAGGAGAGAGGTGGAATGCATGTACTTAGTCATCTTTGAGCCCATTCAGCAATAATCATCTTTTACATTGCATTTGTCATTTCTTTTTGTGAAAAGTTTGTAGAGAGATTGAGTTGGAGCATACTTGAGAACAAGTATGTTTCAAGTTTGGGGTGGTGATTCAGCCCTATTTTAGGGCTTTATCTTGTGTCATTTTGCATTTCAGCCACATCTATACTTGTTAGATTACATGTTATTTCCCCCAATATGCTTATTTATATCAAATGCACTTATGGAAGCTTTTTGCATGTTTTATAGGTACTTTTTCCACTACTTGATGGCATGGAAAGAGGATGGTCCAGTCTAGGGTTTCCTCAGGCTTGGAGGAGCTCAAAATGAGGCCAAAACCACTTCCAACCTACCCCAAGTGGTCAAAGAAAGTTTTGAAGCAATACCCTCCATGGATGATCAATTTCAACGCTCAAATGCATGGGAGAGACACCACCACGACTGTGGTGAGCCTCCACGGCCGTGGTGGACATGCCCCAAGTACAAAAAATAAGTAAAACTCCCAGAAATCGATGAAAATGGCCAAAACGACCGTGGTGATCAACATGCCCGTGGCCATAGGTGTCCACCACGACCGTGGTGACCCCCCACGGTCGTAGCCATCCATGAACACCTCCCTGTGATCTCCACATTTTATAAACCCACGACCGTGCCCATCCACCACGGTCGTGGTATACCCTACCCACCACAACCGTGGTGACCCACCACGGCCGTGCTACTCACAAAATCCACCAATTTTTCCACTACTTTACCTATTTTGCCCCTAACTTAACCCTAGACCCCCTAGATCCCTATATAAGCCCTAGTGGCGACTGAGGGTCGAGGGTTGGCTGCATAGAGTCCCATTTTCGCTCCCAAATCGCCACCCTCTCTATATCCACCTCAAATCCACTCCATTTCACCATTTCCACCACATAACCCCCCATATCTAAGCCTTCCATCCACTTCCTTTCATCATTCCACATCATTTCATCCTTGGAGGAGGGAGGAGGATGTCCTGCAGCTACTGGAGAGGAGGATTGCTTCATCTACACCGAGCTCCATGGCTTCTTCTACCTCTTTCTCCTTTGTTTTTGTATTTTCCATTCCTATGAGTAGCTAGGCCCCTGTGGGTGGGCTGTTTGGGGGAAATTATATTACTTTGATACCTTGTTGGGGCGAAATGACATGTAAACATTGTAATTTAATTTGCTAATGATTATATTCTATTTGCATCTCATTCTGCATGAATTGCTTGTTGGTTTGTGTGTGAAATCACTTAGGAATTTAGGCAAATTGCTTATATGTGTGAATTTTGGGATTTGCCCCTAGGTCCAATTCTTGGATCCCTAGGTTGCCTCCCATCTTCCTACATCCTAATAAATCTCCCTAAACCTAAGTGAGAGATCTAAGTATCTATATTGGATAATTCTAGTGCAATTAGCATGGAGCCTTCTCAAGGCTAGAATGTGGGAGAATTGGGGTCCAAAACCCTAATTTCACCTCCCCATTACTACCCTTGGCCCCTAATTACCCTAGGAATGTCTAATCTAGAAACCTAGACTTGATTAGACTCTAATGGATTCGAACCTAATCCCTAACCCAATTGAGCCTCGTAAGGGTAGTAGGGGGTGTTAGGGACTAGTTTCCCTATACACAATCTAGCATATCCATGGCCAGTTAGTAGCTTAGGTTAATTCATTAGACTCTGACTTTTTGTTTGGTTTAGATAATCTAAATGGAGTCATAATTTTCATATGTCACCCCCCCAACTTAAGTGATAAGTTCATACCCCTAAACAACCCACACATCTCTTTACTGCTTGAAACTCTAGTCTTGTGCTTGCTTAGCTTAATCAGTTCTTTTCTTGCTTAGTTAGCTTTTTGCTTTGTTCTTGCCTTGCTCATGTTAGTTTCATTCTTTAATTGCTCTTTTACTTCTCTCTTGCTTGCCTTAGTGTAATTTTCCCTTTGATACCTAGCTTAGTCTTTCCTTGCTTGCTTAGCCTTAATCTAGTCTAGGGTTAACTAAGATTTCATTCCTGCCTTTAATTGCTTTCTTGCTCACCTAGTTTAACAATCAAAAAAACCTTTAAACCCTTAACCCTAGTCTCCACAATAGGAACCTAGACAAACTAACCTAGATCTAGTGCCCCCTCTTTTCCCTATGGATCGTCCCTATACTTGCCACCTTCCTATACTACGACACGACCCCGTGCGCTTGCAGGTGTAATGTTTTAGTAGACATAGGTAGTTAGTTTAGGTCTTATAAATATCGAAAGTGAACCCACCGTGTGCTTCCGTCCGTGGGGTTGCACCTAGTCAGGTCAAATCGGCTGGCGTGTAACACCATTGGTGGGAGCGCACCAAATGACATAAAATCATTAAGTTGTGGGGACAATAAAAAATAAAATATTATTAATGGAAA